>JAJGOT010001104.1:0-75107 GCA_022457155.1 Cladopsammia gracilis | reverse complement strand
TAGTGTTACATAAATCAAACCGAATAAAAGTAAAAATGTTCAAAAAGGTTCTTCAGTAAAATGCTGATCATTGGCCAGACTCTGAATACATGCCTGCACTACGACTGCGGCGTCTCTTGTCGGCCTGAAGACTGGAGCCTCAGCATTCAGTTGTGTTCTGCGGTGTCTGTTGCTCAGTCACAAGATATTTCTAGTGGATACAGATGCTAAATGGGCCTCTCCAGGCAGGACTTCACAGCCCGCAATTTGGCCCCTCTGGTTATACCATCTTTTCCGGTAATCAATTCTTTGACAATTCCGTGTTTCCACAGCCTGCGATTCTTCTCGTCTACTTTGATTATTACCACTCACGGCTTTGTTTGCAATTCATATTATGCTGCTCTCACAATCCTTTCAGGTACTCCGAGGACCACCGAGTGCATTTTTGCAGGTCAGGATTTAGTAGTTGGTAGCTCTGCGCTTCAGGTATAGGTTTGGATGGCCAAACTGTAGCAGGTTTGGTGTTGGTGTTGGCAGCCAAATGTCGTCTTCCACGTAGCTCAGTGGTCGGTTATTCAATGCCAGTTCCACATCAAGTAGGACATCTTGTAGTTCGCCCCAGGAAAGTGTGCCATTTCCCACTGTCTTGTTGAAGGCTAACTTCACGAGTCCAACCATCTGCTCAAACTGTCCACCCTGCCAGGGTAAAAGTAAAGTCGCACATGAGCCAGATGGCCCACACGGCCGGAGCTTAACCCGGTTTCTCTAGCATGAAGCGACTAGGGTGCCCAAGACACGGTGGGTGGAGACACGGTGGTCTAGTGGTTATCGTTGGACTTTCGACCTGAAGGTTGGTGGTTCGAAGCCTGGTCTCTGTTGTCGTGTTGTTTCCTTAGACAAGAAACTTTACTCCACACTGTCTTTCTCCACCCAGGTGTATAAATGGGTACCGGCGACAAAATGCTGGGGGTAACCCTGTGATGGACTAGCATCCCATCCAGGGGGGAGTAGCAATATTCCTGGGTGCCCTAGACAAATTAAACTGCCACTTTGCAAGAAAGTTATGCAGGCGTTACTCGGCCATTTTGCTGCTGCCACAAATGTTCTGCCATTGTCAGAATATATTTTCTCAGGACGACCCTTTCTGGCGATGAGACACTCGAGGGTACCAATGAACTCTTCACTCTCATGGTTTTAGTCAGCTCAAGATACAATGCGCGTGTAAGACTGCAAGCAAACAGGACAATGTAAGCCATTGCTTGCACGGTACTTTATAGGCTCGGCATAATCCACCCCAACCACTTGAAGGGGCAAAGAACCTTGTGTTCTGTCTTGAGGTGGATTTCCTGGAGGTGGATCAACAAATGCTGAGGCTTGGAATCTCTTACAACCTTAGCAGTGCGTGATGATGCGTTTAACAAACCTGCACAATCTTGTGATCCAATGGGTCTCTTGCACCTTGGCCATGGTTAAGCCCACTCCCCCGTGGAGATTGGCTGTATGGGAGTGTTGCACCAGCTTCTCTGTGTACAGCGCACTGTCAGGAAGATAGACTGGATAATCTCCTTGGATCCTTCTGCATCACTCGAGAATGCCCTCGTGATAAGGCTGTAAGTTAAGCCTTAGCTGGTCTTCCTGCAACTGGTCTGTTCCTGCCCACTGCTTTTGAGTTTTCTTCTCCCAGTGTAGTTGCTGCCAGTTGATTTCCTCTGTGGTTAAAGGGCCTGTAGTTCTTTGGCTGCTTTGTGATTTGCTGTTATGCAGGAACCGTGAACACCACACACCTACTCTCAAGGTGTGTCAAAGGGTTGATCTGAATAGGTCTCCCATAGCATTGTTAGCCTCAATTGCTAAGGCAAAGATTTGCTTGGTGTTCACTTCTGTGTTGGACTCCGGGCTCTCGGTAGTCTCAATGTCCAGGGGTCAACATTCCGGATCCTTCAGCCAGGTTGGTCCTTCCCATGACAGTAGGTTCTCTGCATTAACGAGACCACCTCAACTCCCGAGATATGCAGGATTGTCTCATGTTGGTACATGTCTTCAAACAACAGCTTCCTTCTCTTTGATCTTGCAAACACGATTTCCAATGAATTGCTTCTATTCTCCAGTGCCCCTGATCCAGTGTAAGGCAACACTGCTGTCTAGCCACAGTGGTCGGGCCTACAAATGCTGAGGTGGTGCTGGATAACTCCCCCAAGGAGGAAAGGTGATTGGCCCAGGCCAAACAGTGCTCACGTGAAACGGAGCATACATACTCACTCGGGGTGATCACAGTCGATCCAGTGGAATCATAGTGCATCTCTGTCTTCACAGATGCGTATTTGGAAAAATGCCTTCCTTATGTCTCCTGCTTTGGCCACAGCATGAAACCTCCCGCGTACCACCACCTTCCATAACTGGTTTTGAAGTGGAGGCCTTGTCTCTAGGCACTCGTTGAGCGAGGGGGGCTGTATTGTTTGCCCTGGCAGAGGCATCATAAACAATTCGCATTTTTGTGGTTTTTGTGTTCTCTCTAATAACAGCCTTGTGAGGTATGTAGAATTCTCTACCAAGAGCAGCCATCTCTGCTTCTTCCACGACTCCTTCTTATAGCTGTTTTCGGATTATGGAGTCATAATAGTTTAGGTTGTTAAGGTGCTTCAGGCTTCCCAGTTTGTTGTTTTGTAAGGGGGATGATTAGCTTTCCAGGACAGAGCTGTTTCATACCATCCCTCTGGGCTGCATTTAAGTTGTTCCAGGAACTCACAGTGAACAACTTGCTGATCTCCAGTAGGCAAGTCTTGTAATCCAAGTACGTCCAAACAGCACAGTTGTTTGAAATCTGTGATTAATGTCTGTGTTAGAAACATGTTCTGAAGTTCTACCTCAGCACCTGATGACATAATGGTCCAACCGAACCTGGTCTGTTCGGCAATTGGTTCTCCCATGGCTCCTGCACGCTCATATCCAGCCATCTTGATCTTGTGTATTCCTTAGCTCCCAGAATCACATGGATGGGTAGGATTTTCTTTGTGTCGGTCTCTTCCATCTTGACACTTTTAAGATGCGAGTACTTTTCCTGCAACTGAGGGTAATTAGGATTCTCAAGGAAGAGATGTTCACGCTGTACGTTTTCGTTGCGCAGACAGGCAGTACGCTCTTCTCTTGTGTGTCGTTTATTTTCACATCATATGTCTTGATGCGCTTGGTGACAAGGCCCATGATTGTTTTGATACCACGGTTCAGGCTACGAGAGGGCTTGACTTTCAGCAAATCTACCACAAATGCCGATATATACGATCCAGTGGCGCCAGTATCGAGCAATGCACAACATTTCACTTGTTTGACCTTAATGATGACTACCGGGTAGCACACTTTCTCCCCCATGTGTGTAGCTGTCATTGCCACATCGTCACTTGCTGCTTGATCCACCTGATTGCAAATGGAAGAGCGATGCCTTTGCTTGCAATGTGAGCAGTTTCCTCGGGTTCGACAATGTGCTGCCCAGTGTGGCCCGGTGCAGTTAAACATAGCACCTTCTCTTGAAGAAATTCCTTTCGATCTGCTGAGCTTGTAATAGTAGTGCACTCACTAGATCTCTGTAAGGCGTCATTACAGTAAACACACCCCTGTGGTGCATTCGCGCCATACTCACGTACATGGAAGTTGTTGAATTTAGGGCCTTGCAAGGCAGTTTCTCAGTCTCACTTGGACAAATCTCTTTCCACCTGTGAGGACGTTGAGAAGCTGAGAGAAATTCCACTATTGCCAGTCTTGGTGTCCCTGGACCAATTCCACTTTAACTCCAGGCAACTTGTTCAAAATTACTCACTCCAACGACAGACATTCTGATGTTTTTCCTAAAGTCTCAAGCGATTGTACATTGTATAGGAGCATTTTGTAGAAGTTGTGGATTTTTCCTTGGTGTCTTCTGGAAATGATTGGCAACGCAAGAATGTTCTCAACATATGCATTAATGATTTCGCTCATTTTTCCATAGTTGCTTTTCAAAATGCTTTTTGCACCTTCATACCCTTCCATTGTAAAAGGAAGACCATCAAATCCTCTTCGAACATGTGGTTCTACTAGTTCCTTGAAGTACGCAAATTTCTTGACCGCCAGCAATTTCTGCTTGGAATTTGTTCCACAATGACAGCCAGTTTTCAAGCTTTGCATTGTATTTGGTTATTGCGAGCTTTGGTAACTGTACACTCCGCTCACTCGAAAGCAAATCCGACGTGGTATTTTGAGGCTTTGAAAACTCTGCTTTTTGCTCCAACTGTTGTCTTTCGAACTTCAGTTGCTCCTCATGCTGGCAGGCCAACAGGTTTTTTTTGAATTTGTCTTTCTTTGGCCTCGGCTTTAATAATCTCTTCTTTTACACGCGTCTCCAGAAACTTAATGTCATCGTCAACAACATGTGTTTGCTCTTCAATTTTTGTTTCCCACTCTATAACTTTCTCCAAAGTTTCCCCCGCCTCAAATTTAGCTTGTTCTGCTTCTCTCTGCAATTCTTCTATGCCTGAAATGATACCCTGTTATGCTTCTTTTTGGTGCTGACAATCCCCTTTCTTTTGTCACAGGTAAGTTGTAAAAGCTGTAATTTTGTGTTTAATTTCCCCGTAAGTGCTTCCATAGTCGTCTTTTCTTCAGTCTTGTCATGAATGCCCAGATGGCCGTACTTCACGATATCACAGTATAAAAGGGTTTAAAATGATTTATTCCGATTTCTTGCACAAAGGTACTTCTTGCACAAAGGTACTGTTTACTGTACATATTTGGAATGCATGCGGTATACTAATTGAAGTGATGATTGACATAAAACTATTGATTTAATTATCTTGCATGTTTCTTAGATATTGTTGTGTCAGTGTGACGCTTCAAATTACATTTTGCAACAATGTCTACAAAATCAATGATTTTGCCACATTGTATGTGGGATAAGTTTGGAGAACTTTAGGTGGATGGAGGTGCGAGATCCCTAGGATTGCTTGATGAATTGATGTCCTTCACAATGACGAATATGTACTTGTCTAACAAAATGCAAGTGTCTGACACCTGTGAATACCAATGGAACACGTCTTTTCATGGCCTACAATACAACAAGAATAGAACTTTTACTAAGCCTCATGACTAGAAAATCTTTGACTCCGGTGGAGTCTATTTGTGACAAAATGATCCGGTGGACTCCAATGGAACACTTATTCACAGCCTCCAACTCAACAAGGGTAGAATGTTCTCTAAGTCTTTCACGACTAGAAAGCCAGTGACTCCATTGGACTCCAGTGGAACACTTCTTCATAGCCTCCCACCCAACAAGAATATAATTTTTACTTAGTCTCTCATGACTAGAAAACCAGTGACTCCAGTGGAGTCTATTCGTGACCAATGGATCCAGTGTACTGCAATTGAACTCTTTTTCACAGCATCCCATACAACAAGAATACAATTTTTACCAACTCTCTCACAAATAGAAAGTCTGTGACTCCAGTAGAGTCTATTCTTGACCAATGGATCCAGTGGCCTCCAATGGAACTCTTTTTCACGGCCTCACACTGTTATAAATTATGTAATTAACTATGTCACAATACGCGCAACGTAATTAAAAGGTAACAACAATAAAGTAAGGAGACGTTTTACTCGAAGGAGTTATTATTTGTTGTTACAATGTAAACAGTTTTAACACACACCCATCAACAATAGAATTTTTTCTAAGTCTCTCACAACTAGAAAACCTTTGACTCCACTGGAGTCTGCTCGTGACCAATGGATCCACTGACTTCAGAAAAGAGCATTTCCATTTTCCCCACTGGACTTCCACTTTTCCGATCGAACACAAGCATACATAACTACAGTCTAGTTGTGTATTGGACAACCCTCCTGCTTGATGCTGTATCCCAGTTTTAGGGCTAGAGAAGGAATCTCTATATCCAATCGGGATTCCTGATCAAATGCACACAATTGTTTAACAGCTTCAACCAAAGAATCAAACGGAGAGGTGTCGATGTAATCTTCCAAGGCCGCCTCCTTCTCATGATTTCTCGCGCACAGTATTGAGAAGCCTAGCCAGCTGGTGCATTGCTTTGTTTGGGACAAATGCATAGATATAAGACGTTAAGCCCCCACTAGATTGCAATGGACATGAGGAAACAGCTCAGACTGACAACATGACCGAGGAAACGGATAGCTGTACAATGCATGGAAAAAGGGAAAGAATAGGATGCAAGTGCAACTACAGGCCCCCAAGTGAAGGGGAAATGTAGAAACACAAGAAGATGAATTAAAGGAGTTACAAAAAAACGCCATAAGAATTTTGATTAAAAACAAACAAAACAAAGTAAAATTCTTTATCACTGATAATTTGCAATTCATATACTGTACATGCTCTTTAGTGAGCTGACTAAAAACGTATTAATAAACAACATAGATGGATAATGTGAAAATAAATTAATCTGCTCAGGAGGTCTGTTGTTCTTGTCAGGGGCACAGTGAACAGACCCGGTATAGAGATAAATTTCAGCAAAACATTCTCCCGAAATACAGTAAAAACCTGCAAGTAAGAACCTACATTTTTAGGAGTTAGCCTAAACAGGTTCTTATATAAATGGTACTTAACAAAATTTTAGGCTATTTAGGTTCTTAAAATAGGTTCTTATTCTTGGAGAAAAACACACCTGCATAACAAGTTGGTAATTGCCCTATATTTTAATTTTATTCACCACACCACCCCTACCCCACTCCCCCCCACCCCCACAAAAATGGAAATAATATAAATTTGTATATTTACATCTAATTATATGCTTTGCCTAGCTGTACTAAGCTTTAACTGTAACATAAAAAAGGAATATGAAAAACGTGTAAACAGAGCCCAAAATTTCTATAAATTTATGGTCCTTCTTTCAACTTGATCTAGTTTAGTTCAAAGCCAAAACATGGTGTAATATCAACTGTATAATTGTCAAAATGTATAGTCCTCAAGTCCTTGAGGCTTAATCATGTCAATAGTGATTAAGCATCCTGTTTTCTGAAATAGTCTCTTGATAAAATCTCTGTCCTTCACCAGTACCCTCCATGCTGCACCTGCCCACTTTATCATGAGGATTCTCCTCTGTCATGCAGTTATTTTGTTGGCCACAGTTCTAAATGTGACCCTCCACGGGGAAAACAGTGAATAAGGTGAACGCACACACACGGCACGCTCACACGTTAAAACAAAAGAAGCGTGCCTTAACACGATAGCTGTGTGTAAGTCATTTTTAACCCGTGAATATACGCGCATGCGTAATGAACGGGTTATCGGTAACGGCGACAGATATGCAAATGAGTCACTCACTCGCTCACTCCTTCCATCAGCTGTAAACTTAGTGACGTAATGCTTTGTTACGAATGCGTTTTGTAACAAGAACAGCGTGAATCCAGCGATAACAATAACTAAATTGGTGTAAACGAATACAAACAACAATAAGCTTAAAGATGTTTCGCATTTGGAGTCTTTAATGCAACGTTAAAATCGATCTAAAAGGAGTTTTCAACTGAGACACGCGTTTTGATGGTTATCTACCTTACGGTGGTCAAGTTGTGTAAAGTGCGGACTTACAGACGAAAGGCCCAGGTTCGAATCTCGCTCGGCCCGTTTTTTTTTTTTTTTCTTTCTTCTTCGGACTGAACATTATGAAAGTGATGTAGGGTATTTTTATATTTTGCGTTTGTCAAAAATCCTTACGTTTAATTTTTAAAAAGATATTGAACCGTGATAGAGTGAAAACATAAGCATACCGCAATATTGCTTTACGTGTTAGCATTTCAAATTCACGGGTTGGCTCTAAGGAGCCTTTGATCCTCATTAGCATCAAACCCATTGTTTTCCATTGCACGCTAAAGACAAAGGAGCGTGTTAAGATCTTTGCGTGCAATTTTGCACGTATTAACACGATGACCGTGTCAACTTCGATTGCACTCGGTTCAAGAAGTAAGATAGAGTTTTAGCCTGGTTTCCATAATGTGCCATGTCCGTGCATCTGGCCCTAGTATTTCTTACTCCCGCGAAGTACTCAGCTGATAACAGTAATTTTGGAAAAGGGCGCAAAAGTGTTCAACTTAAACAGTTCTTCTGAGGCTAAGAATATTGTATCTATCTGTCATAAACACTGCGAAATTCGAATTTCAGTTCGAGTTCGAAGTTAGAATTCGAGTTTGTATGCGGGATGCGTACCGCAAAGGAAACAGATCGTTTCGTTTGTTCAAAATAAAGCTATTTTACAGGCAATTTTTCCTCGTAAACTAAAACTTTACTAAATGCTGTTATTATTTGGAATTTGTTAGAACGAATACTGTGATTGTATTATTGCATTTAGCCATCGCCTTTAGCGAATTTTCGACAGACGCCACTTTGCTTACTGTGGCGCATGTCACGTGCAAATTTCTTAAGCTCATATGTTTTATTAGCCTGGTTACTAAGGTTAACCAAAACGGCCGCTTGTTTTCACTACAAACTCTATTTTTTTGGCTTTCGTTCGTCTTTGGTGTTCCTTCATTGCAAAAAGCTTCGAAATGTCCGACAAACATAGCCAGCACTTTTTAACACAGGTATTTTGACAATTTGAGGTTCAATTTTACAGTTTATGACCACAATGCTCACGTTCGTGCGTTTAATACGTGCCAGATGCGTATTCAAGAACAACAACAAGTTTTATTTCAAGTATTCTTCGATCGGAGGCGCTCTTGCACCTCTGTTAGAGAAACAAGACTCACTGTTTTAAGTTATTCATTTATCTGCCAAACCGGTGATGTAGTCTGGTAAGTAACATGAAAAATAAATCTACCGTGTCACGAGTAGCGTGTTAAGAAACAAAGAAATAACCGTGTCATTCTACCGTGTTAAAATACAAAGCTCTACTGTGTCGAACCGTGTTAACAAAATGCAGACAAAGGCCACAAGCATGTTACTTGAAATCAATTGTTTCAGTTTGCATATCGCACGATAAGCGTGTTGTGTCAGAAGCGTGCAAACGTGTTAGTACCGTGCCGTGTGCGTGCGTTCACCTTATTCACTGTTTTCCTGTGGAGGGTCACAAATTGTCCTTCTCTTCAAGCCACTTGTCCATCCTCTGTCCAATTTTGGTTTTTAGCATTTTACCAAACCCTGCATCAATGGGTTGTATCTTGTCAGTGTGGTTTTCAGGCAAAGATATACAATAGTGTTGAGTTCATGTCTGCAAGTATCATGGAACTTCTTATCTTATTGGAATGTTACATTGTCAGCAAAGATAACTTTCTCTTCTGGTGAGTTGCCAATGCCTGGAGCAAGTGTTTTGGTTACCCATTGCATATTAATACCACTGTCCATCCAGGCACAGCTTTGAAAGTAAATGTCAACCCCCTCATCATATTGAGCTTTTTCTTCTGTACTAACATTTCCTTTTCCCCAAAATACAATACCCAGCTTGACGTTTTGTTGACCCTCTGCCCGAATGCAAAGCTGCAAAGTAGCTTGCCTCTTGTCCAGGCCACTTGAGGGTTGTGAAATCCACACTTGCTCACTCCCTTTCATTTCATAGGTTTTATCTTGATCAATCACAAAAGGAAGGGGTACTTGATCGACATTGTACCTGTTTTGGAGTAGCCAACGCCAATATTTACTATCCAGCTTAGCATTATTTCGCCATCTTGTTGTTTTGAGGGATTTTCTAAGATATCTGTGGAAACGCTGAATTGTCTCCTTACCGCCACTGGCTGCAGACTTTTTCTTGTTCGATCGTCTCCGGAAAGCAATGTCATGACGCTTTTTGAACCTCTGAAACCAGTTGTCACTAGCTTTGAATTTCTGAACTGCCTCTCTTCCCTAACATGCCTCAACCTTTTCCTTCATTTTCTTTTTGAACCACAGTTTTGAAATCTTGCATCCTTTTGCTCTTCAGAGTTTAAACTCCACAACAACACGCTCAGCCGCAAGTGGAAACTTCTCGGCTTTTACTTTTCCACACACAAGTTGTCTGCTTTGCCGTGTAGGTCTTGCTGCGCCTTTGTTCTTCTTTGTCTCGTTGAGAGCTAGCTGACTTCGAAGTTTTACCTGGTCCTTGTTCCATTTAACTACCAATGATTTGCTGACCCCTCTTCTTTCTGCAACCTTTTCCCAGAGCTTTTTTGTCTTAAGCTCTTTCATAGTATCTAGAAGATCCAGAGTTTGTATCTTGAAATCTATGGTGTAAAATTTCCTCTGATTCGTTCCTCAATGATTGTTGGTCTTCATTTCAGATTCACGGTCCTCTATCTTGGTCAAATCGCATGTGGTTTCTAGAGTTTCTTCATCCACATCTTTCTGATCAGTAGCTTGGTTAGCACTGTTTGAAGTTTTCGATGAAGAGCTGCTTTGGCTGAGTTTTGATTTCGACAGCTGATCTGGATGTTTGAATCGCACGTGAGAAGTGAGATATTTCTCCTCCGCGAACGAATTGTGGCAAATTTCACACTTTACGGGCTTGTCAGGAAGCTCGACTGTCTTTGAAAGGCCTGCAGATACATCAAAGAGCTTGCCACTTTTTGTTTCTACTTGTTTCTTGAGACCAAAGTGCAATAAAGTGTGATTCATTTCCTAAGCTGGGGAAAGTCTAGTCGAGAAATCCCACAGCTGTCAGACTCGCGTGTGTTGAAGCGCGAAGCACTGAAGCATTGTGTTTACATTACTTCTGGACAGGAAATGACGTATTTGTTGAAAAAAACTCACAAATCGTGCAAAATTCAGCTGTTTCCTTTACTTTGATTGCCGCATTAGTTGGCACAAGCTAGAAATTGATAATGTCTGGAGTGCATGAGGTGTTTGTGGAGTCAAGTGTTTGAGGTTATCAGGCATACTTTAAATATTCGACTGTATGTGTAGGGGATCTCATGATGTGTGAAATTGAAGAAGACAATCCCCATAACAAATATGCTGTGGCAGTGAAAAATGAATCTGGTCAAACTGTGGGTCGAAGATTATGAACAAGTTTATTCGTGACTGTGGAGAGGTTGAGGTGGAGTGCATTGGACACAGATATAATGTTGGCCAAGAAAAAGGACTCGAGATTCCTGTGGACTATAGGCTGATTGGGAATCAGCAGTATCTACCGAGAGTAGTGAGAAGGCTGAAAAGAAAAGACCTAGATCTCAATATCAGTGACATTAAGAAATGTGACACAGAGTAACTGAATATGCATATCAATATATCCTTCTTTTTAACCTGGAACTTCTGCATCAAATATTTAAATACATTTTTTTTGTTATTGTTGCTATTATAATTTTTACTAGCTTCACTGCATTAACCATACAGTAGTGTGGATCTACACTTGCTTAGTATGCTTTGTAACTACATATTTTAAACTCATTTTTCTTAAAAAAAAATCATGTTTTACAGCAATGGCAATCTGGTTTTTCTTCAATTATGATTACAGTAAATAATTTCAGTGTACCTGTAATGTACTATATGATTTTAGAAAATAAGAACCTATTTAAATTTTCTTAGGCTAAATAGGTTCTTGTTTATAGGGGATAAATGGCAAATTTTAGGCTAAGTTCTTAATTTTTAGGTTCTTACTTGCAGGTTTTTACTGTAATAAATATGTGCACGAGAGACAGGTAACCTTTCAATGAAATTCACGACTTATTTTCGAAATTTATTTGGTAAACTCTTTACTACACTTCAAACCGTAGTACCACAGCTGGCTCAATGTGCCGGAGTTGACTGTTATCAGTCCATGTAGTTTGTTTATACGGTAAAACCTGTTTTTTACCATAGTGTCCAGGAATTGACGATGATTTGAGCTCTCTCCTTTGACTGATACCTTGATTCATTGGGTGAAAAACTGTAGACACGAGCGATCATACAGAAACTTCATCAGAAGTACCCAACAAAAGGTTTTTCGGATTTCATCCATTAATGACCCAGATGATTAATGGACATCCGCAGAGACGTTAATGGTTAATATTTAACTACCGTGGGAAAAATTATCCGCTCTTCAGAGCCAGCTAGCAATATATTAATAGTCGTAGTTGCCAGCCAGGATCCATTTTTTAAACTGATTTTTGCCAGCAATTATTTTTTTTTCTCGCCGCCGCTTTGCCAGCCAGTTGATTTTGTTTCGAAAAACAGTCTGTTACCCTGTTGACTGACACCTCTGGACAATTACTTTTTTTAAGAGAGTATTGTTTTTCTTTTTGGTTTTTTGTTTCAGTCAAAACTTACTAATATACAGAATTACTTACCTCGAGACCTCACCAATGAAAGTGGATGCTTGAAATATTTCTTGTTCTTTTTTAGCATTTTCCAACATAACAGATCAAGTGATATTTCGCTGAGATTGTCGCTGAACATGTTTAATTCTGAACACAGATTTTCAGAACTCAGTTTTCTATTCAGCTTTTAATGTTAATGTAAATCTGCCTTTAACATGATGACTACTATAAAGACCAGATTAAATTTAGTCAGTGGACGGCACAGTACGATTTATGAACTATTAATGCTGGCAAGGCGCACACAGTTTTTTCGATGGACGGTATGGTAACATCATAATACCAACAACGCGTAGTCTTTTTCATGGACGACTCAGTAAGATAATTCACATGCCAGCAAGACACAGTCCTTTCAATGGACGGTAAAGTAAGATTCAGATTCCGGCAAGACACAGTCTTTTTAATTGACAATACAGTCAGGTTCAGATGTCAGTATAAGGCTCATTCTTTTCAATGGACGACACAGTATGATTCAGATGCCAGTAAGGCACAGTCTTTTCAATGGACGGTACAGTAAGATTGAGATGCAAGTAAGGCACAATCTTTTTAATGGATAACACAGTAAGATTCAGATGCCAGTAAGGCACAGTCTTTCCAATGGAAAACACAAGAAGATTCAGGTGCCAGTAAGGCACAGTCTTTTCAATGGACGACACAGTAAGATTCAGATGCCAGTAAGGCACAGTCTTTTTGATGGACGGTACAGTAAGATTCAAACGCCAGCAAGCACAGTCTTTTCGATGGATAGCTCAGTAAGTTAATTAAAATGGCAAAAAGGCGCAGTCTATTCAATGGATGGCACAGTATGATTCAAATAACAGTAAGGCACAGTCTTTTTGATGGACGGTACAGTTTTAAACAGGTTTCCACAGTTTTCCGCATTTTTCAAATGCCAGCAAGACACAGTCGTTTCGATGGACGGCACAGTAAGTTTCAAATGCCAGCAAGGCAAAGAGAGTCCTTTCGTTTGAAAAGGACCAGTTTTTAATTGTTGGACGGCTACGTAAAATAATTCAAAAGACAACAAGCAAGACTTTCTGATCGCCGGCACATTACGATTCAAAGTGTCCTTGTATGTCCATGAAAATCCATTTGTATTTCCATTGCAAACATCGCGAATGGTACAAATAACAGCAACCCCGCAGCTACCACAACCAACCATTGATGCACCTGAGCTGAGCGGTTGATCTGGCATCGGAACTCTGAATCGCCTGATTTCGGACCATTCCGAAGGTTGGAATTTGGCATTACGGGTAGTTTGATAGATTATTTTGATAATGTCCTGTGCATTTCTTTTGAGATCATCTGGAATGGTAGAATGGTAGCCATCATCGAAGAAAACTGTGTGATCGCTGACCGAGAATATTGCCAATCCCCAGTGGTTTGAGTTTATGTGAACAGGCAAAAACATGTTGACAACGCTATCCAGATAATTTGTTGAGACATGTGACACACCCCAGCCATAACTCCTATTTCCATTGGGATTTCCTCTGAAGGAATATCATCCATGTCAATAACGGCTGAAATATTCCTCCTGACGCCAGTCATCGGTATGCTATTTTGGAAACTTCCGATACTGCCCTTGGAGCCTTTATTTGGCATTTCATCTGACTCTCCTCCTCTCTCTTCTATCTTTGATGGTACCTCGTTGTCATCGGTAGGTAACTCTGCTTTCTTAAATGACAATCTACAAGGTTTCGGTTTTGGAGACGTTGGTGCACCATCTGAAGTATCACTGTCATTGTAATCGAGAACAGAGAACGAGGCTAACGAGGATCGGAAAGCTTTTCCCTTGTGATTAGTCTTGACGGTCTTCTTTACCTTTCGTGGTGTCCGTTTCCTGCATTTAGCAGTGCTGATGGAGCCTTTGTTTGTCATTTGGCATGACTGTTGCTCGCTTTCGCTGCTTGCAAGTGGAGGCTTCTTTGGCTGATCACCAAGTATGTCATTGGATCCTCTAGCCAGCTCTGATGTCTTCAATGTTGATGGACAAGGTTTTGATTTTGAAGCTTTAGAAGTTACACTTTCTGAGGTGCCACTGTCCTTGTCATGGATTGAAGATAGCAATAAACGGGCAGCTTTCCCCATTTCCCTAGCCTTGCGTTCTTTCTCTTGTACCTGCATTCTGCGCTTGCGAAAAGAGGACGACTTGTTGCTCTTAATGCTGCTTTCCTTCTTCGTGCCTTGTTTTTGTTCGACAGAACACGTTGGTTTTTTCTTGTTGGAAACATCACAAACAAAATCAGGATCGATCTTGTGCTTTCTCTTCCTTCCAAACTTGGAGTGTGATTCAAAGTTTATTGCTCGGTTGAAATATGAGGCAGGAAGCCACATCATCTTCTGACTCGTAACCTTTGAAACAAACTTTGTATTCGTACGTTAAGCTGTCTTTTCAAAGACGTCTTTGCAACACATCTTCGATTTCATAGAAGTCATCAGGCAGTGGCTCTGCTGACTGCTCTACCATTGGTTTCTGAGAAGAAGCTGCTTCTGTACCATCTTTGACTTCTCCTCTGCAGATGAAGCCCATTTCATTCAAACGCTTCTTTGAAGCCTCGTGCAGCTTATAGCAGCCGATGGTATCTTCCGCGACTGGAATGAGTTCAACAGCACTGATTATAGAGGAAGATGCTCTCCAATGCGTGAGTCCCAGGGCAGAATGTACATGGTAGGAGTCATCTGTAGTTGACCGCTGAAAAACAGAGAAACGAACTCTCATGGTAGAGTCACCTTTCAGCTGAAAGCTTGTAACATTAGCGCCATCTTTACAGGATTGGATTGCTTCAACACGAGCAGTGTCAAATACCTTCTGTCCTTTCAGAGAACATTTCAATGCCACATGTGAGAATTTGACGATATCGTGGTTTGGGTCCAGAGGCGCCTTACCCGGAAGGTACTTTGCAGCCCAGTGGCACTTCTGACGGCAACGTGCAATGTACTCTCTTGGAAGAATGATCTTCAATGCTTGTTTAACGTGGATGTATGTCATTCTTCCATCAACAGCCTTGCTTATTTTCCATTTCTGACCCTTTCCACCTCTATCGTCGCCCTCTCCTCCTTCTTTGTTTACTTGGTTTTCACTTTCTTCGTTCTCTTCCTTACTTACTTCTTCCCTATTCTCGTCATTCTCTTCATTTACATTTTCGATGTCTTCTTTAAGGTCACAAAGACAGTCTTTGGCATCAGCGTACATCTTGTTTAACATGTTGTACTTGTCTGGCAATGCTCCTTCCATGAGTCGTAAACCAGATGGCTGATTATAAGTGTATGGGACTTCCCAGTATCCACTTTTCTTCAGGAGGTCTACAGCGGCTGCTGGCATGTACTTCGCGAACAACATCTGGCCATCCTTTACACCCTGGAAATGTGCTTTCTTCAGTTCTTCCTGAAAATCTCTGTATTGGGATGGATACTTGTATGATGTTCCTTCTTTCGATGTGTTCTTTGATAAAGCAGATGCTTTTTGCCTCCTGTTAGATGACTGTCTAACCTTAGCTCCAGCTTGAGCCAGACGCTGCTTGGCATTGATGTTGAATTGCACCCTTGTGCTCTTATCAAGCATATTCACGAATGTTGGCTGGGAATCTAGAGACTGGATCTCAGTGGCTTTTCCTTGCATTTCACTGATGATCCTTTCGGTTGACTTTGTGCCTGTGTTGTAAAGAGAACAAGCAGATGGACCTATATCTTTAAAATGCAAGAACATTGCAAGTTGGTAAAGAGAAGCGGCAGCGAAGAGAATCTCTGCAGTGGTGTAGCATCCACTTGTCAAGAATTTACCACATTTTGCTGGATCAGACATGGCTCCTGGTTTAGAATGCAGAGACATCTTTTTTATTTCCACGACTCTTTTCCACAAGCGGAGAATGGTAATAGCACTTGAAATGGACTCTTGTATGTCAGCTGGAGTCCCAAAGTCTACCTTTCGAAATGGTTCAATGAGGCGGCATACTGCTCTGATGTATAAGCTTGTTGCCGCAGACCCTGGGATGTGTTCATCAAGGAGATCTGCAATATGGGGAGTGAAAAGCCTTTCGCAGGCATCAGAATTCTGGTCGCAGAAAAAAACGAGGAGGAGGTCCGTAGCGTTGAAGCCACAGTCTAATCCCAAGTTCTGGCAGCGATGTTTCAAATCGTAGAGATGTTGAATTTTGCCAGTCGTGTTATCCTCCCATTCTCTTCCCAGAATGTCAACTCCCTTGTCGCATACTTAAAGTTCTTGAGAAACAGTCTCTGTTCGTGGTCGTAGTCAAGACATGCTTTTGCGGGAAGATGCCAGTAATATGGGGCAAGGAATCGTTCACCTTCTACGCCCAAACCAAGAAATATGATACCATCCTCTACTTCTTGTTTTGTTGACGTCATCTATTTATTAGCAGCTGACAGCGAGAAACCAGCAGAATCCGTTGAGTATGTCAAGAGGTTGATAGGTAGTTCACATAGTCCAGCTTTCTACTACTGGATTCCACGCTTTTCCTAAAAGGACAACTTCCCCAGAGTTTGACAAACGCGGCTGAAGATATCTTAAGCTTCTCGCTCCATCACTTGCCTCATTGACTGGAAAGCCTTTGTAATGACGTGCTGCATCCTCTAGTACGTTTCGGTGGATCCCTGCATCAAGTCGTTCTTCTTTTCCATGATTTGCTGCAGTAGTATTGCCTGCCAAGCCAAACATGTCAGCTAGTAGCGAATAATTGGTGGATCCGAGTTCATTTTTTAAAAGACTGCTGATGTCCTTTACCAATTCCAAGTAATGCATGTTATTTCGTTTGGACAACTTTGATGTTAGATTTCGGATCACCGTCATCTGAACTGGATTTGTCTTCTACACACCCATTTTGAAAAGACGGATGAGGTCCACAATCAGTTTCTCTTCATCACAACTCAGGCACGCATCCATTAAACATCTTTCCCACTCACTTCTAGACAGCTTGACTCTAGTCAGTTCCATGATGTTTCTTTCTTTGGGTCGTTTCTGTATTCAGCGCACTTTTTTGTTCGAGTGTCTTAGCGTAACGTTGGTTGAACCCACGAATTCCAATCCTGTCCTTGATACCTCCCAGGCTGCCTTTTTCTCTAGGCCTCTTTCTCTATGCCTCAAGACATCTTTTAAATCCCTAAGCTGGTTAAAACAGTTGATGCAAGTATAGGGATTTTTTCCATGGGAATCTGCCTCGCTAGTACAAGGAGGGTCGATACTCTTAATGCTTCCATCAATCTGCACAAGTTGGCCATGACTGTAGATGGTGCACCTCATTGGGACGTATATTGACCGGAAACTATTGTTGGCCTTTTCAGTGACATCTTTTGCATCAATTGGATGCTTATCACGCCAGCTTCTAAACTCGCGACAGCCTTCGTGCCCTTCCATAGTAACGAAGCAGGATATTGTTCCTAAATTGACGTGGTGTAGGAATAAGGACTTGGCTGTGAAACGTCTGATTTGGCGGTCCTCAGCAAAATGTTTAACGACCTCCGGATCCCACAGATGATGGCACTTAACTTTCCTCGGAATGGGTTGTTGGAAATGATCCAAAGGTCTCTCCCCGTTTAAAGGACAAAAGAACTTTCTGATTGACCATTGGCTGCTTGCTTGCCTCTTGACAACCAAAGATTGTTGCGGAGATAGATGTTTTGATGCACAGGTATTGTCCTCTACTGCCTTGAAAAAAATTATTGCATGTTTGTGGCTTTCCGAGTCTGCGTGTTCTGCGACTTGAACCAGTCCAGAAAATTTCAATGTCGTGTTCCCTGTTAAAATGGCATCTACCGAGGCCTGCTTTCTGCACCTTAAGCGTGGATGTGGCCTACCGTTTTCCATTGCCCACTTCTGGAAAGGAATGCAAACCTCGCACAGAAAATTAGCTTTCTCCACTTGACTAAACTGGGGGAAATTGTCTCCTTCGAAGGTGGCAGGTACACTTCTTCCTGCTAATTGGCCAACCTTTATTGGAGGGAACGCCGCAGCCACCAGTGCTCTATGCTTGGAGTCTTGAAAGTTGGTCGTGCTACTACAACGCTTTTGTATGGCTAATCTTTCAGCCTGCGTGGATCTATTCGTGCCAAAAATTCCTTCCAAGTACTCTAAAACTTTTCGGTTTTCCTGGCAGGTTGGAGGGTGTCAATTGACTAACCTTGTTGTGATGTCGATGAAATAATTCTTCTCGCATAACGTAATCACTTCCAGAATCATCAGAGCTCTTTGTCGATGGCGAATCCGCATTTGGAAGAGTGAAACGAATACCCTCGTCATCTACTTGATCTTCGGTGATCAACACCAGCTATGTTTTCGTCAATGTTCATGCTATCATCATTCAACTCGAGTTCATATATTTCGTTTTGAATCCCTGATGTACCACTGGTTATTTCGTTTCCCATGCTGAGATTCAATTCACCATCATAGTTGTGTGCGTTTTCACCATCAGATATAACATCAGTTCCTGTGAGAAGACTACGTGTGTCTTGCGTAATTTCTGCACTCTCTTTTTCTCTTGTCCCACTGACGTTGGTAGCTTCATCTTCTGTTGATGGAGATTCCACGATCTTATCGCTGATGTCACTGCTCTTCTTTTTTGATGAGGTCACAGATGCAAACAGCCCTTTGCCCACAACGTCGTGTGCGTTTCCATCAGACATAACATCACTGATAACAACAGTTCCTCCAACAAGACTACATGTGTATTGAGTAATTTTTGCACTCTCGTGTGCCCCGTGTGTCATTGACGGTGGTGTCTTCTGTTGATGGAGATTCTACGATCTTAAGACCGATGTAGCTCTTCTTTTTTTTTGATGGGGTTACAGAGGCAAACAGCCCTTTCCCCAAAACTTCGTCACCAAATAAACAAAAAAAACGTTCTCGGTGACTCTCTAATACACCCTTTTGGATGTATTTTTTAAATCTTTGCCATACACATTGTTTTGTGACAATATCATTTGGAGTGCCAGGGGCTAAATTGGAATTGGCCCATATCTTAATCACTTTGGCATCAAATTGGGCTACACTTTTAAGAAGGAACCGCCCCTGAACTGCAAAATCTCATTTATTTATAACAACTAAAACTGCTGACATCTTTCACCATAATGACATTAACGGTTTTTTAGACTTCCACTATCAAAGTTATCATACTGAGTAAGACCACGCGACTATTTCGAGGTTCAAATAAAATTTACAGATTAATCGAAACAGTACGAGGCTTAGCTGTCGAAACATCACTCAGGTTTTAGGGTTTTACACGCACCGAAAACATACCTTATCAGGCGGGTGACATGACCGGCAAGAATGTTAAGTGGGTGACAGTACAAGAGCCGAAAACTAAAACTGTTTTGGCGCGTTTTCCCATATACATAATAAACGAATCTACGCGTTAGTCGGTCTACAATGACTATTTTGACACAATCAACCCTGTAATTCCTGTACCATCTTGTTAACATGATATTCACCAGACACTAACCTTTGTAATAATTTTAATCATGCCATGTGTGCAGGATATAGGAAACTCAGTCATCAGACCCAAAAAAGCACTAATGTTCAGAATGTTACTGAAAAGGGAATTTCAAAAGAAAATAAGAAGGCAAAAACCAGTCACGATATGAGGTTCCATTAACTTGTTCCCCGGAAATGGGAAAACTCACGAAGTCACGATTTGTGGCAGCAAGCGATTGAAGGCGATTTTCACAAACAGGAAAATGCGCATTGTCAGGGTTTGCATCTGACTAAAGTGTTATCTACAAAATGGGAGAGGATTTCAAAATCGTAGCGGGCCAATTTTAATCACGTCATGTGTTACGGATGTAGGAATCTCAGTCATCACATCATAAAAACACTTAAAATGTTCAGGATGTTACTGAAAAGGCAATTTCAGAAGAAAATAAGGAGGCAAAAATACCCATGTGTTTAGGTTAACGCACAAAAGCAAACGCCCGCGTACTAATTATGCGTGATTAAAATTTTCATTTCAAAACCGCTTTGATTTCACCGTCACTATAAACACTACTTAAAGATCATCTTACATTGCACCACAGTATATGAAAATTCGCACTATCAAAGTTATCAAAGTACGAAAGTGGACGAGCGGGTTGATTCTAAAAGATTGAAATTCATTAGCCATCACAACAGGCGCTTTAGAGTGCTTTTGGGCTTTTGGGGTGCGCGAGAATATTAAAAGCGCCTGTTGTGCAGGCGGAGAAATTCATTAGAGAACCGCCCCTGAACTGCCAAGTCTCTGAAATCTCATTTATCAGAATACAGCTAAACTCTTGCACCACAATAAGATGAACGGTTTTTTAGACTTCCACTATGAAAATAATCATACTGAGTAAGACCACGCAACGATTTATATCCACACTGAAAGAAATCGCTACTCAAATCAGTCTCTGTATTTTCCAAAAACACAAGCTTTGGTCAAGCAAAAAAGGCAAAAAAGGCAAAAAAAGCGTAAGACAAATTTCCCGGGTTTACACCAAGTCAAGACACTGTCACGTGACAGCATTACTTGGACATGCTTCAATGAAAATCGTTTTCTAAAAATCTTCTCTAGTCAGTCTAGAGCATAGTGGTTGAACTTGACATTAAAATTAATGTGACCAACCGGTCATACCATACTTGCTAGTTTAGTTCATTTCATAAGATAAAATGTTTTTTATCTACTCTCATTCCAACGAAAATGATTGCTGAAGTGATAAAATAGATAATATATATAGATAGCCCAAGCCTAACAGCGTCGCACTTTGAACAAGCTTAACTAAGGTGAAACTTAACTAAGGTGAAAGGTTGGAAGCACAAGAATTAAGATTGACGAACGGGTTATTTTCAATTTTAGCAATTCTCAAAAACAGTATTACGCGACCGTCTGCACAGTACATTTTTATAGACCGTACAAAAGTTCACAAAAACAACTTTTATTTGTCTAGAATAAATAGTACCACTAGTTTCCGAATAAAATACAGTTTATGTTTGTCAAAAATTGCCCGAGAAACTGATTTGAAAATCAAAAATTGCAAAAATACACAAACATATTTGCATAAGGCGATGCGAGTGAAGATAGAACTGTACTATAAAATCAAGTCTTGTTTTGTTTACATAAAATCGCTTTTCAATCTATCTAATGAATGAACTAACACATAAAAATGGACAACACAATCTTCTTTCGAAAAAATTTATTCAAATCTCCATTAGTTTACGTTTAAAAGCAAAACACGTACCATGTAATTATAGCTCGAGTTCAAGCTTTCTTCGATGAAATTCAAGAGATCGATACAACTAAATTTAGGCACGTTTTAAAATCAATTTGCCAAAACTAACAATAACACTAATAACAAGTCACTCACAGATTGATATCAACATAAATTCTCATCGAAAACTGTAATCTGTTTTACCTTTAAGTTCCTCGCTTGCTTGGAAATTCAAATCTCCGCTTCTGGTTCTGAAATCATCTCCCGCATTGATAAAAACGTAATACACGAAGTTCCTCGAAGCAAGATTTTATCCCTGAAAGCTCGTCTTTTTCCACTAAAGCGGCTTCTGAGTATACCTTAATTAGTATCCCTGTCTTGAGTAGCAAACCGCGAAAAAATGCAGGAAAATAACGAGTTTAATTCTCCGCTAGGCACAAGAAAACAACTAAAGTGTTTACCGAGCTCACGGCTGTGTGGCCGCGCGAAAAACAAAATTGCTAAGATCCCGGATGTTGTCCCACACGGGCGTCGGCGGGCAGACAACGCGCCCGCGAAACATTCCGCTAGCCATGACCATGAAAAATCACGGCGTAGGTTCTATGAGTATGGAGCTGCGCAGCCAGGCCTTCGGCCTGGCCTTCGGCCTGGCCTTCGGCCTGGCAAGTGCTCCGCTAAAAAATCCCGGCGTTTTAAATATGACACGAACAGCCACAAAGGACATAAACAATCGAGGGGAATCGATTACTGAAAAAGGAATTTTAAGAAAAAAAATAGAGCTAATTACACAGTTATGATATCGCTCATCTTATACCATGATTTGCCAAGGAAATTTCGAGCATTCTAAAAATTCAGCTGAAAATTACATCGGGCTTAATTTGCTTGCGGAAATCAAGGCCTTTTGGGTGAAGGGGAGACATAAACCAGTCAATTAAAACTCTAGATCAACACGAACCCGTTTTAAAATGTTAAAGGTCAATATCGACTACACAAAGTGAGCAGAAGTGAAAAAGTTTTTAAAAAAAAACAATGAATGAATAGAACGGATAATCTCTGAATAGTCATTTACGTTTTGAAACTCTGCCATTATACCATTGAATTATTTGGTCATATTCAGGGTCTTAGTGCTGTGGCAGCCAAAAAAAGCGAATGCCCGAAATTTAGCAGCTTATTCTTCATTGAAAAAGGGGGTTAGAATATTAAATTCAGTGACTTACCTCAAAAATAACTCAACTGAAGATTGACTTGGAAAACCAAGAACGTCAAAATGCCTGTGTGACAACAAAGGATAGGGAAAAATATCATGACTATCATTTCCCTACGGTTAATAAGGAAAAATAAGGATAAATAAATACGTGAATGTACTCAGTCCTCACCTATAAATCACAAATTCCAGATGGGCCGTTGGCCGAATGTTCACACCCAGTCACACCAGTAGAATACAGTGAGAATTGTCCGAAAAATGTTGGTACTTTTGAATAAAGATACATACAGAAAGGAAAAAGACTGAGCTACTGCAAGTCCTCTCATGGTTAAAAAAATTCATTGAGATATCATATAAATAGGTTGAATTGAAGGGAAAATGACAAAAGACCTCTTACCAAAATAGCGCCCAATTTCTACTGAATACGAGCCAGATGCAGCAGCTCCAGTTACAGATCAGATCAACTGCTGTTGAAATCGAACACCGACAAAAAATTGCCAATCGTAGCACGTTTCCTGTTTATACACGGCAAAACAACTTCAAGATCAAGATTGCGTGATCAGCCAAATTTTATTTTTTATTAACGCAATTATCGAAAGCTTCCAGTACGAAGAGAGGGACTGGAAGCGAATGCATTTCAGACTGGCCAGCGCCAACACGGAAAAAAGGGAGTAAAGGCAAATAAGAACAAAAAATCGTTAGCCAGAAAGGAAGCATTCGGCCTCCAGCATTCATACATACACATGACATTACAGCATTTTTTCATCGGAAGTAAAATCCCAGCAAGATTTCTATCCGCTAATTTGAGGAGAGGTTTCGTTGGGTACTTCTGACTACATGCCATGTTTTTTATTGCAAATGCTAGCTATACTGGTGAAAGACTAAAAGCTGCTGAGACATCCATAAATAATAGTCATTTTCATTCACTAAATAGCTGAGTGCAGAAAAAAACAACATTGAGTTGTTTTGGTTTGTCTGCTTGCTACATTTGTTTGTTCGCTTAGAATCCAAATGCTGGATAAGGACCTGGACCAAGGGCACACAGATTCGCAATAAATAGGGATTTTATGTTTTTGGGGGAAAAGAAGGGATTTTATTAATGATGCATGAACCACTCATGTTTGTCAAGAACCAACTTTATGAAGAAAGATACTACAAAGTAGCATCAGTCTTAGTGACCATACTAGCACAAAAGGGCACTGTTGTTCAACAACATTTCAAACCATTCAGTTCAGAAAGAGGTCTGACACAACAAGCCATTGGTAGACTGCCCCATAGGCCCTGGCATACAACAGGACTAAGGCTAGGTAAGCACATGGCAGAAGCATTACTTTATTTTTGTAGCTACTGCGCTTGCGCAAGTAGCTACTATGCTATCGGTTTGATGGATAGAGTCGATTTTAACGGACTCTACCGATTTTGACCCGATATAACGAACTCTGCCGATGTTGACCCGATATTCCCCGATCTTAACTCCTTCCTCGTCGGGCTCCTCGTCGGTTGTTCAACGTTTGTCGAGGATAGCTACGAATGGCCCGAATAGAATGTTCACTCAGAGAAGACTATCAGATTTCTATAACAAATATGGCCGCCCATGAACTCCACGCTTCCATTTTGTAGACGTCCATTTTGCATAACCGGAATGAAAGCACGCCTTTTAAGACTTCGAAATGGAAAGAAAAAGGCCTTTAGAAGATTTTTATGCCTTTGTAGTGGTGGTTTGAGAGCTGAAAGCGATGAAATTTGTCACAAGTGAGGACATGTCTTCTTTCAGAATTTATACTCGAAGCGGCAGACTTTACTAAGAATTTTCAAGCATTCCTGGAAAACTACGGTAAAGAAAGTCACATTTTTTAATGTCCATTTACTTTGTAAGAAACATCCGTTTATTTGTCATAGTGGCTTTTGACAAATATTTAGAAAATTTGACCACAATCGGTCGAGCGAGAAATTCGCCAGATGCTGAACAAATTTGCGTGGCCGACAGTTTAATAATTTGACGCGTTTTGCTCGTGACTAAACTGGTAGATAGTTGAATAAAACTTTCAACTGAGAGAATTCGTTTCTTGTGCAAATTTCGATCAAACTTCTTCGAATGTTTTCTTCATGAAGCCAATTATAATCACGGTAGAGGCGCGCTAGTAAATTAATTAAACTAAATAGCGCTTTCTGAAATAAAGTTTGCTTTAGTGATTTACGAAAACATTATGCGAATCATCGTTACGGATAAGAATGGCATTCTATATACACATGAAAAGTCGGAAATTTTAGAAAACACTAGATATAATAAAGTAGGTTGCTGAATTTAAATATTTTTTTGTGATGTTTATAATATAATTCACAGACCGGCGCTAGCGCTGCACTTAGGATAAACAAATCGCTAAGCCTTCCGGAAGCAGAAAATCACTGAATTCTGATAAGCGTTTAACTCTTTTATTCAAGGGAAAGACATTTTCATTCAAGGAGATATTGTGTATTTGCGACAACACTTTGAAAAAACTATGAAGCCGATAAAAACTAATACATGGCAAACTAGAAATATTTAACTTCGATTTAGTCTTGCAATCACGGGGGGGGGGTTCATGATGCGTCACGCAATATTTATTTTTAAAATGTTTCACCAATTTATAGCACTCGTCACCACGGTTTTAAAAATTATAAAAACAGAATCTCCTAAATGCGATAACATGTATTTTTTTTTTCATTACCTGGAAATTTAGGGCTTTATTGCAAATCCGGGCAGGAGAGGGGGGTCTCTCGGCTTGGAAATCCAGGGGGCACGGGGGGGGGGACTGCTAGCGGGCCAGGAAATCCTACGATAATCTAAGTAATAACAGGCGCAGTTAGCTACATGCAGTCACAGACTGCCTATTTTTTGCATAAAAAGCAAAAGATGCAAACAGTCCAACTAAAAATCACAAACCAAGAATGAACGAACAGAAGAGCAGCCAAAATGAGGCACCAAAAGTCAGAGCACAATTGAAAGGACAGCTGAAAATGAATCACCGAACAACAAGGTGGCCAACACCCAAACATAAAAACCTGCAAGCAAGCAAGAGAAGAACTGAACAAATCTTTTTTGTTACAAGAAAAAGAGTTGTAGTTAAGAAAGAGCCCTTAATATTAAAACATTGGTTTCACACTAAATGTTTTAATACCTGTTGCAAACCTTTAATTTAAAATGTTTGGACTAATGGGCGAAATAATTCCTTTGTGCCAAACTGTAACATACAACAAAAGGTCCAACTTTGTCTTTGTAAAAAGTGAAAGACACGATCAGCCGAACTTAAAATCGAAAACTGAGAATGAATGAACAGAAGGGCAGCCAAAATGACGCACAGAAAATCAAAGAACAGTTGACAGCACAACTAAACCCATGAATCACTGAACGACAAGGTGACCGACAATCCAACATAAAAACCAGCAAGTGAAAGAGAAGACTAGATGAGAAAGAATTGCAGCAAAGAAAGAAACCTTAATATCTGGTATGTGCTATCATTTATATTAAAACAGTAAAACATTAGATTTTGACCCTAAAATGTTTTAATACCCGTTTTAAACCTTAAATTTTTAATTTATAAAATTTGTGAACTTCTGGGGAAAATTATTCGTTTGTGTCAAACATTAAAAAACACCGAAAAGTTCATCAAAAATCAAAACTTTATTACCTCAATGACAGAAAATTGCATTGAATAAAAGGATATAATATACATAAACAAAAAAGATAGATTGGTGCAAGTACATTGGTGCAAGTACATACTACATAATGATGATAATGATGGAATGGGGTTAGTTTCTAGAGAAACTGTGGTGCTGCGTCGGTCGGGGTGAAGCACAAGAATTTGGTTTTATCGACTGAGTCGATAAGGTAAATTAGCCACCGTAAAAAGATTCGAGAAAGCTGACGTTTTGAGCGCTAGCCCTTCGTCAGAGCGAATCAAGGGATTGTGGGTAGTGTGTGATTTTATATAGTAGGAGGAGCTCCGCCATTGGTGGAAATTTTGTGACGTGAAAAACAAATGTAAATTAGTTGAATGAAAAGCGTTCGTTAATTCCGTGGGGTTTGAGAGTGCCGATTCGAAAGATGATTTTTTGTTCTAAGTTTTTACGGCTTTCTGTGTTGCCCTGGTGTAGGGAAACGCCACAGATTGTCATGTGTTGCTTAGAATGGTTAGCCAGATTAAAATGACGCGCAACTGGTTTGGATGCGTCTTTGTCATTTTTTTCAACGTCTCGGAGATGTTCTCGAAAACGGTCGCCCAGTCTCCTCCCTGTTTCGCCAATGTATATCTTTTTGCAAAAAGTACATGTCATGCAGTAGATAACATTTACGGAGGTGCATTAAAACGATCAGTGATTTTAATAGATCGTTTAGGTTCCGTTATTTTGTTGGCGTTGTGAATGAAAGGACAAGTGTTGCATCGTGTGCGTGCGCATTTAAAAGTTCCCGGTTCATTGTCAGATTTCAATGTACTCGTAACTAGAAAGTTGCCTATATTTTTGTCACGTTTGAATTAAATTAGTGGGGGTTGTGAAAAAAATTCTGCCAGTTTCGGGGTCGTTTTGGAGCAATTTGAAATTTTTTAAAATGATGCTTTTGACTGTGTGATTGTGTGGGTGGAAAGTGAGGGTGAATGGAATTCTCTCGTTCTCTTCCTTCTGTGATATTAATTTGTAGTGCTGATTGTCTGTCGATCTGTTGTGCACGTTGTTGGCCCGTTTTAACAACAGAGTCAGGGTACCCACGTTTCTTGAAAAACTGGCACATTTCTTCCGATTTGTTGGAAAAATCGGAGTCATCACTACAAAGACGTCGCAGTCTGAGAAATTGAGAATACGGAATGGCGTTTTTAACGTGTGATGGATGTGAGGATGAATGTAACAGATAACTGTGGGAATCTGTAGGTTTGTAGTGCACACTTGTGGATAAACTGTTGCCGTTGATCGAAATATTGATGTCAAGAAAAGCGACAGGTTTCAGAAATTTCCCAGGTGTATTTTAGAGCCGGATGAAAAGTATTGACAGAAGTTATGAACTGGTTAAGTTCTTCTTTACTGGAAGAGGTAGCGCCAATGCAGTCATCGATGTAGCGGCCGTAGAGCTCGGGTTTGGTTCCTTCGTACTGATCGAAAAATTTCATTTTTTTTCATTTCATGTTTTTCATTTTCCCAAAACTACTACAAACAAGTAAATGGAGTCGCCATGGGCACCAAAATGGGACCAAGCTACGCTAACCTTTTTGTAGGCTACGTCGAAAAGAAATTTTTCTTGCTGCTAAACTTGTATACCTTTTATGTGAGATCGGCTTTGCTGGCTGTCGAGAACATGGTAAGAATCATAATTTCTTAAGGCAAGTTTCTTTCTTGCGGTTCACAAACTATTGCCGAAAGTTCGATTTGGCCCATCAGGCTCGATTTAATTTGTCTCGCAAAGGGTTTGCAGAGACCTTGCAAGGTTTGAAAAGGGTTTGCAAAGGGTTTGTAAAGGGTTTGTAAAGGGTTTGCGAGGGTGTGAAAAGGGTTTGAAAAGGGTTTGCAAAGGGTTTGAAAAGGGTTTGAAACCCTCTCAAACCCGGTTTGGAAGGCGCCTCAAACCCCCCCAAAACGCTTTTTTCGATAAGACGTGTTTTCCTATGGAGGGTCACATATAAGAAGTCAGAAGAGACAGATAAAACAAATTATCGTCCAGTGTCTATCTTGACAGCAGTGTCCAAAATTTATGAAAAAGTGATGTTTGCTCAGATATACAATTCCTTTAGCTGCAAGCTTTCACAAAATCTCTCTGGCTATCCTAGAGGACATTCATGTTGCACTGCGTTACTTAAGATGACGGAAGATTGGAGAGAGAGTCTAGACAAGAGAGAAGCAGTGGTAGCAGGGGCTGTAGATTTAAACAAGGTTTTTGATTCAGTATGCCATTCGCTCCTATTAGCGAAACTGGAAGCCTATGGATTTTCAGAGAGAGCACTGAAACTCATGGCTAATTACCAATGCGATAGAAAACAGCGTGTCAAACTTGATGGTGTGAACAGCCAATGGAGAACAGTACAAACAGGGTTCCCTCAGGGGTCCCTCAGGGGTCCTTACTTGGCCCTTACTTGGCCCGCTATTGTTTAATTTGTATATGAACGATCTTAATTATTTTGTTGAAGACACGTCACTACGATTATATGCAGACGACACAACAGGTTATGCTTCTGATACCTCCCCTGCTATTCTAGAGTTTGTTATCAACTCAGATTTGAAGATTGTGACCAACTGGCTTTAACACAACTACCTACAAATGAACGGAAAAAAGACCCAAGCCATGGCGATTAGCCCTACATCGTCCTATGCATATAATATAACATTGAAAAATTGCAACAGAGACCTAACAGAATGTCTAAGGATCCTGGGTGTTGCTTTAGATGGGGAAATGTCGTTTAAGCCCCATATAATTATTAGAACAATTAAGAATGGCATGTGCAAAGGCAGCAGCTCTGTGAAAATTCCGTAAATTAATACCTATGGATGTCATGATACGTTTGTACAAGGCCTATGTGTTACCGCACTTGGAGTATTGTAGTCCTCTCTTCCTAGGTATTAGCGACAGACTCAACAATATATTAGAGGACATAAATTTTTACATTCTAAAAACCATATTGGGCTACTCAAAGTCAGTTTCATATTCTTTTATACTTAATTTTATAGCAAAGATGCAATGTCGTAAAACACGAAGGCAGATCCAGTCGCTTTGCATGGTTTATAAATGCATGAATGGACAAGGACCGAAATATTTAAGAAACTTTTTTAATATTTTATCAGTTAAGTACAATTTGAGGGGCAGTGGAACGAGACTGTGACTCCCAAATTTTAATTTAGAATATAAACATAAATCATGGTCCTTCTTAATAGCAAAACTTTGGAACACAATACCGCCTCGAGTTAGAGAAAGTGATAGCCTTGCCAAATTTAAAAAGGCACTAAACGTACATATGGGAAATGCTGAATGACAGTTCACATTTTTGTAAATAGTATTATATTATCTCATTGTCATCATATTTCATTGTCTCTGTTTTATTATCTTATTGTCATATACTAAGATTCCACACGTACATGTTTAAACGAGCTTTACTAGCTCTTTGTTGTCACGTGTATAAATAAAGTATTGATTGAGACAGCGTTAATTTCATCGTAAAATAAGCTTTGCTTCTTAGAGCCTTCAGATTGCTTTCTGTTCCATTTTTTTGCCTCTTTATATCGGTTGATTAAATACTTCATTTTCTTGATGGACTTCTCAATAGTCATGCTGGTTTCCATGCGTGCGTTGACCTCCTCACAGCTTTTCCTCCATGCCATGCGTGACTCTCGACTTTCTAGTAATTCATGGTTTTTTGCCCGCAATTGAACAAGCAGTCATTGTTCGGCTTGGCTCCAGGTGTCATATTTTTCCCTTTTTTCTTCTTATCGCCTTCACTCGACTCTGAAGAGCTTCCAGTATTGCTTGGCTCTTCAATCGGCGTAATCGACGACCTTGGGGAACTCGATCGTGACGCCTGGCTCTGCTGTTCTTCGCCCAAATAACGCCAATGAAATTGGTCTGAATTCTCAGGATACGATCCGTAGACGTATGCTGGATGAGTTATCATAATAATGGAAAGAGGCGGAGGGATCAGGGAAAAAATGATTCTGCCCTGTCATTGCACTCGTGAAATTGGAATGATCTATTTCCCGCCGAAATTTAAGACTTAAACGACTGTGGGTGAATGACAGCTTAATGCTTGAATAAACAAAATTGTTTCCATTTCCAAAATTTGGTAGCCTCCGAGGCAGCACTTCGGCTTCTTTGAGGATTGGCAGAATTTTAGCACTCCGCAAAAAATTGGAAAGTTTTTTGAATGTGGGGTGGCACTTATTTCTTGTCATGTATTGACAGATTGATTACTTAAATAAACAAAATTCGCTCTAGTGCGACCCAGGCTTAAGACATTGATATTGATTAGAGATAGAAACATCTCCTAAGAGATCATTTTCATTTGAACTCAATACCAAGTTTGTGCAGTAACTTTCTAATAAACTCATCGAAGTTGCACTCATTTTTATTTAGCTTCTGACAATACAAAACTGTGCTTTATCTCGTTTGACGAAAAGCTACAGCTGTATCCTTTTGAATTTTCATTTAACCGTTGAACGATCCCTCTTAAAAATATGTTAACTGGTTTAAATGCTTTACATCGACGCTCTAATCCATTCAAATGCATCTGTGTTTTGTTCGGATATTTATTTCTGTTCCAACGTTTGGTGAAACCTTAACCTTTTCAACTTTGTTTCAGTATTTTCAAACGGCTAAAAGTTAATTATTTTAAATAGCATTAAATGTTTTCACAGAGACAAATTTATGTACGTCTTTATTTTGTGTTTCAAATGCTATAAAACGCGTTTTGAAAAGCTTTCATTTTCAAGAGCGTTTGAAAGCGTTTGAAACACGTTTGAAACACTCGGTTTAAACGCGTTTGTGAAAATTACCTTAAGCCCCTTTTTCATATGGAGGGTCATATATTTACATATAATGGTTCCATACAGGTTCCAAGTGTGGTCTCACTATGTATAATGTCTCGTGGTTGAGGTAAAACTAACCTGATAAGTTGCTTTTGTATGACTCACTGTGTGTCCTTGGCCCAGTCATTGGGCAGGATTTCTGCTCCTGGAGCCTGCGGCGTCTGCGGATGCATCATGTTGGCTCAAGATGAAAAAAAGGTGGTGTTTTTTGTTTGATCTCTCCACACGTGGTCTGTTTTCACCGGGGTGTTAAGGGAAAAACAGTATCCTAAGATGTGATAATATATACGTTGATAGTTCATTGAATGACTTGTGTCTTACTCAACAATCGATTAATGTAATGGTAATGTGATGTACTTTTATTGAAGATGGCGGATATTGGTTTCTGTACATCAAACAGCAAGAAAAACAAATAGAGTACACTGGACTGTATTTGTATTTAATTGATCTCTTTACCCAAGACTATTAAAGTGTATATGACAGTTATTTTTTATTTGCTTGATGGAATCTACATGGCTTTCTGATAAGAAAGTCGAAAAACTTTTTTTCGATATCAATTTTTCTTGTCTGCGATTTAGCCGTCTAAAAATGTGAAATTTCACTTCCGGTGGGTTACAAAACCACGCAAGAAGAAAGACTGGAAATAGTCCGCTGTGATGAGAATTACAGTGCGTTATATATGACTACACAGAAGGCACTAGAAAATACATACTTTCTATGGCATAAAACTTTTCGTTTCTTTGCATACAACCGAGTTTAGTGGTGTGGCATTTTTTTTCGGTTCACATCGACAAGATACATATGCACTAACTTTAGCTGCTAGATGATGCTGAGTTTTCTGAAACGCACTGCACAAGACTGGTTAAAAGTCAATGTAAGGTAAGGCCCCATACGTGTTGCAATGTCAGCAACATCCAAAACTAATATTCGCACATCCTACGAAGCATGGAGATGGTTAAACTTTTTGAAATCCTTTGGCATGTTGATAGTACAGAGATTAAATGACTCAAAAACAATTGGATGAATTAATTTACACTTTACAAGAACAGTTGTGCTAGTGTGAGAATAGGTGGCTTGATCTTCAACAACTGCTAGGTCTTCTTCTGTGGTTTCTTCTTGCCTGTTTTTCGGCTTGCCAGCCGCTGTTGAGAAATAGGACTGAACTTGCTGAGGAGAAAGAAACTCATCCACAGCAAACCATCTATTTCCGCTTTCATCTTTTGCATACCTCATATTACATGCCACTGTTGCTGTGTTGCTGTTGTATCAATTTTATGGCCAGCCTCCTGGCCGATGGAAAATGTTTCATCAAGGTAGCTTTTCTGTATATGCGAAGCAGTCCAATGAATGTTTCTTTGCGTTAGTGATTGTTCATTTCTATTGAATGATTGCATAATCTTTCTATTGATTGTGCGTCTCTATGCAAATTGCATTAATGAAATTCTTTTTGTTAGTGATGATTGTCCAATGATGTTAATGATTGTCAATTATGCGAGCTTAATAGTACATTTGTTGTCTTTGATTGTCAAAAAGTGCTATTGTTTGTCCCTTGATGCTATTGAATGTTACTGCAAATGCAAGTGGAGTATTTGAATGTTCCTTCGTGTTAATGAAGTTCACTTCAGTGTAAATGAACGTACATTCGCCTAATTGTTTCAGCTATTGGCTTAAATAAATGTATATTTTGCGTAAATGAACAGCAAACGGTGTAATAAGTTTTAAAGTGAATACTTCAACTCCCATCGTCAGTGTGATGGTATGGTTATTTATTAAGCTTAAATAACTAGATAACAGATTGATTTGAATTACAATGGTAATGTTACATTCAAATGTTTCACTTGTTGGTTTAACAATGAATTTTTCCCAATGGATGTGGAGGGCTTTGATCTTTAAATTGATGCCCGTGGGAGCTGTGTCAAGTATTTAAAACAATCACTATTACATCGCTCACGACATCACTTTGAGCTCTCAAGGTGTTTGCATATTAGCGATGTTTTCTCTGCACTAAAGTGTTCATGTGTCCGAGTGGCAAGGTGTTGTGTGGTTTCACCCACATAGTTGGCTGCACAACTTTATATACCAAACCCGCACAGAGCTCCTTAGGGATATGATCTTTTGTGCCAAATAAAGGATGTTAAGGCTATCTTGATGTTAAAATTATCATTACAATAGCGTTTGCGAATATCTAGATAAAAAATGGTAAGTGGAAAATGTATTAATTTAACCTTCCACTTAAGCGGTATGGTGATCCACTTGTGTTGAAAGGCAAGGTCAGCAAAAACGACATAAACAAAATGAACCTCAAGGTCTCGGTGGTCTCGTTGGTCGCGGTGGGTCGCGGTGGGTCGCGGTGGGTATGGTGATCAGGTTGGTTATGGTGGTCACGGTGAGTCACGGTAGTCGTTATGGTGATTATGGTGGTCGTGGTGGTTCTATTGGGCCTGACTGAACCAAAAGCAGTAAAATAACGCTATAGACTCTTGTTCTTAGGCCATCGTAACTTGATAAGAAAAACACACACAAACAGCGGTGAGAAACATGCTAAACCAACGCATTTTTATAAAAAACTTGACGTTTTGTATCCTAAGCAACATACATTTTCAAAAGTAACCGTTACATTGTTTAAAAACTGTTTATATATCAAAAGTAGGGATCTTGAACCAAGAGTAAGAAACAACAAACAAAAATTTTGTTAGACATTAAAATTAACAGTAATTTTTAAATTTATCAGCTACAAAATGACAATGCGATGTCTTTCCATATATTATACGATGTAAACCTTTTCTTTTTTCAACTTGTGCCCCCTGGCTTACTGGTAAAAACTGGCCAGGAACGCCCCTACCAACAGATCACTGCGCTCTAAAGGAAATTAACCAGCTTCTCTTCCATTTCTTATGGAATGGTAAAAAGGACAAAATTAAGCCCTCTGTTATAAAAGGCGACTACAGCAATGGGGAAGCGAAAATGATAAATATTAAAACTTCACTTAAAACTGCTTGGATAAATAATATCTGGATAAAAAATTTTAAGTGGAAAATGTATTAATTTAACCTTCTACTTAAGCGATGTGGTGATCCACTTATGTTGAAAGGGAACGTCAGCAAAAACAACATAAACAAAATGAACGTCAAGGTCTTGGTGTTGACGGTGGTCTCGGTGGTGTCGGTGGTCTGGGTGGTCGCGGTGGGTATAGTGATTGTGTTGGTTATGGTTGTCAAGGTGGTCGTTATGGTGATTATGGTGATTATGGTGGTTGTGGTGGTTCTATTGGGCCTGACTGAACCAAATGTAGTAAAATAACGCTATAGACTCTTGTTCTTAGGCCATCGTAACTTGATAAGAAATACACAGTCAAACAGCGGTGAGAAACATGGTAAACCAACGCATTTTTAAAAAAACTTGATGTTTTGTATCCTAAGCGACATACATTTTCAAAAGTAACCGTTACATTGTTTCAAAACTGTTTATATATCAAAAGTAGGGATCTTGAACCAAGAGTAAGGAACAACAAACAGAGTTTATTAGACATTAAAATTAACAATCTTAACAGTAATTTTTAAATTTATCAGCTACAAAATGACAATGCAATGTCTTTCCATATATTATACGATGTAAACCTTTTCTTATTTCAACTTGTGCCCCCTGGCTTACTGGTAAAAACTGGCCAGGAACGCCCCTGCCAACAGATCACTGCGCTCTAAAGGAAATTAACCAGCTTCTCTTCCATTTCTTATGGAATGGTAAAAAGGACAAAATTAAGCCCTCTGTTATAAAAGGCGACTACAGGAATGGGGAAGCGAAAATGATAGATATTGAAACTTCACTTAAAACTGCTTGGATAAAAAAATATCTGGATAAAAAATATTAAGTGGAAAATGTATTAATTTAACCTTCTACTTAAGCGGTGTTGTGATCCACTTGTGTTGAAAGAGAACGTCAGCAAAAACAACATAAACGAAATGAACGTCAAGGTCTTGGTGTTCACGGTGGTCTCGGTGGTCTCGGTGTTCTGGGTGGTCTTGGTAATCGCGGTGTTCTGGGTGTTCTGGGTGGTCTTGGTGGTCGCGGTGGTTCTATTGGGCCTGACTGAACCAAATGTAGTAAAATAACGCTGTAGACTCTTGTTCTTAGGCCATCGTAACTTGATAAGAAATACACAGTCAAACAGCGGTGAGAAACATGGTAAACCAACGCATTTTAGAAAAAATTTGATGTTTTGTATCCTAAGCGACATACATTTTCAAAAGTAACCGTTACATTGTTTGAAAACTGTTTATATATCAAAAGTAGGGATCTTGAACCAAGAGTAAGAAACAACAAACAGAAAGTTTATTAGACATTAAAATTAACAATCTTAACAGTAATTTTTAAATTTGTCAGCTACAAAATGACAATGCGATGTCTTTCCATATATTATACGATGTAAACCTTTTCTTTTTTCAACTTGTGCCCCCTGGCTTACTGGAAAAAACTGCCCAGGAATGCCCCTGCCAACAGATCACTGCGCTCTAAAGGAAATTAACCAGCTTCTCTTCCATTTCTTATGGAATGGTAAAAAGGACAAAATGAAGCCCTCTGTTATAAAAGGCGACTACAGGAATGGGGAAGCGAAAATGATAGATATTAAAACTTCACTTAAAACTGCTTGGATAAAAATATATCTGGATAAAAAATATTAAGTGGAAAATGTATTAATTTAACCTTCTACTTAAGCGGTGTGGTGATCCACTTGTGTTGAAAGGGAACGTCAGCAAAAACAACATAAACAAAATGAACGTCAAGGTCTTGGTGTTCACGGTGGTCTCGGTGGTCTCGGTGTTCTGGGTGTTCTGGGTGGTGTCGGTGGTCTGGGTGGTTGCGGTGGGTATAGTGATTGTGTTGGTTATGGTTGTCACGGTGATCGTTATGGTGATTATGGTGGTCGCAGTGGTTCTATTGGGCCTGACTGAACCAAATGTAGTAAAATAACGCAATAGACTCTTGTTCTTAGGCCATCGTAACTTGATAAGAAATACACAGTCAAACAGCGGTGAGAAACATGGTAAACCAACACATTTTTATAAAGAACTTGATGTTTTGTATCCTAAGCGACATACATTTTCAAAAGTAACCGTTACATTGTTTGAAAACTGTTTATATATCAAAAGTAGGGATCTAGAACCAAGAGTAAGAAACAACAAACAGAAAGTTTATTAGACATTAAAATTAACAATCTTAACAGTAATTTTTAAATTTATCAGCTACAAAATGACAATGCGATGTCTTTCCATATATTATACGATGTAAACCTTTTCTTATTTCAACTTGTGCCCCCTGGCTTACTGGTGAAAACTGGCCAGGAATGCCCCTGCGAACAGATCACTGCGCTCTAAAGGAAATTAACCAGCTTCTCTTCCATTTCTTATGGAATGGTAAAAAGGACAAAATTAAGCCCTCTGTTATAAAAGGCGACTACAGGAATGGGGAAGCGAAAATGATAGATATTGAAACTTCACTTAAAACTGCTTGGATAAAAAAATATCTGGATAAAAAATATTAACTGGAAAATGTACTAATTTAACCTTCTACTTAAGCGGTGTGGTGATCCACTTGTGTTGAAGGGGAACGTCAGCATAAACAAAATGAACGTCAAGGTCTGGGTGGTCTTGGTGGTCGCGGTGGTCTGGGTGGTTGCGGTGGGTATAGTGATTGTGTTGGTTATGGTTGTCACGGTGGTCGTTATGGTGATTATGGTGGTCGTGGTGGTTCTGTTGGGCCTGACTGAACCAAATGTAGTAAAATAACGCTGTAGACTCTTGTTCTTAGGCCATCGTAACTTGATAAGAAATACACAGTCAAACAGCGGTGAGAAACATGGTAAACCAACGCATTTTTAAAAAAACTTGATGTTTTGTATCCTAAGCGACATACATTTTCAAAAGTAACTGTTACATGCATTGTTTAAAAACTGTTTATAATTATATCAAAAGTAGGGATCTTGAACCAAGAGTAAGAAACAACAAACAGAAAGTTTATTAGACATTAAAATTAACAATCTTAACAGTAATTTTTAAATTTATCAGCTACAAAATGACAATGCGATGTCTTTCCATATAATTTATTATACCATGTAAACCTTTTCTTATTTCACTTTGTGCCCCCTGGCTTACTGGTAAAAACTGTCCAGCAACGCCCCTGCCAACATATCACTGCACTCTAAAGGAACTTAACCCGCTTCTCTTCCATTTCTTATGGAATGGTAAAAAGGACAAAATTAAGCCCTCTGTTATAAAAGGCGACTACAGGAATGGGGAAGCGAAAATGATAGATATTAAAACTTCACTTAAAACTGCTTGGATAAAAAATATCTGGATAAAAAACATTAAGTGGAAAATGTATTAATTTAACCTTCTACTTAAGCGGTGTGGTGATCCACTTGTGTTGAAGGAGAACGTCAGCAAAAACAACATAAACAAAATGAACGTCAAGGTCTTGGTGGTCTTGGTGTTCTGGGTGGTCTTGGTGGTCGCGGTGTTCTGGGTGGTTGCGGTGCGTATAGTGATTGTGTTGGTTATGGTTGTCACGGTGGTCGTTATGGTGATTATGGTAATCGTGGTGGTTCTATTTGGCCTGACTGAACCAAATGTAGTAAAATAACGCTGTAGACTCTTGTTCTTAGGCCATCGTAACTTGATAAGAAATACACAGTCAAACAGCGGTGAGAAACATGGTAAACCAACACATTTTTATAAAGAACTTGATGTTTTGTATCCTAAGCGACATACATTTTCAAAAGTAACCGTTACATTGTTTGAAAACTGTTTATATATCAAAAGTAGGGATCTAGAACCAAGAGTAAGAAACAACAAACAGAAAGTTTATTAGACATTAAAATTAACAATCTTAACAGTAATTTTTAAATTTATCAGCTACAAAATGACAATGCGATGTCTTTCCATATATTATACGATGTAAACCTTTTCTTATTTCAACTTGTGCCCCCTGGCTTACTGGTGAAAACTGGCCAGGAATGCCCCTGCGAACAGATCACTGCGCTCTAAAGGAAATTAACCAGCTTCTCTTCCATTTCTTATGGAATGGTAAAAAGGACAAAATTAAGCCCTCTGTTATAAAAGGCGACTACAGGAATGGGGAAGCGAAAATGATAGATATTGAAACTTCACTTAAAACTGCTTGGATAAAAAAATATCTGGATAAAAAATATTAACTGGAAAATGTACTAATTTAACCTTCTACTTAAGCGGTGTGGTGATCCACTTGTGTTGAAGGGGAACGTCAGCATAAACAAAATGAACGTCAAGGTCTCGGTGGTCTTGGTGTTCTGGGTGGTCTTGGTGGTCGCGGTGGTCTGGGTGGTTGCGGTGGGTATAGTGATTGTGTTGGTTATGGTTGTCACGGTGGTCGTTATGGTGATTATGGTGGTCGTGGTGGTTCTGTTGGGCCTGACTGAACCAAATGTAGTAAAATAACGCTGTAGACTCTTGTTCTTAGGCCATCGTAACTTGATAAGAAATACACAGTCAAACAGCGGTGAGAAACATGGTAAACCAACGCATTTTAGAAAAAATTTGATGTTTTGTATCCTAAGCGACATACATTTTCAAAAGTAACCGTTACATTGTTTGAAAACTGTTTATATATCAAAAGTAGGGATCTTGAACCAAGAGTAAGAAACAACAAACAGAAAGTTTATTAGACATTAAAATTAACAATCTTAACAGTAATTTTTAAATTTGTCAGCTACAAAATGACAATGCGATGTCTTTCCATATATTATACGATGTAAACCTTTTCTTTTTTCAACTTGTGCCCCCTGGCTTACTGGAAAAAACTGCCCAGGAATGCCCCTGCCAACAGATCACTGCGCTCTAAAGGAAATTAACCAGCTTCTCTTCCATTTCTTATGGAATGGTAAAAAGGACAAAATTAAGCCCTCTGTTATAAAAGGCGACTACAGGAATGGGGAAGCGAAAATGATAGATATTAAAACTTCACTTAAAACTGCTTGGATAAAAATATATCTGGATAAAAAATATTAAGTGGAAAATGTATTAATTTAACCTTCTACTTAAGCGGTGTGGTGATCCACTTGTGTTGAAAGGGAACGTCAGCAAAAACAACATAAACAAAATGAACGTCAAGGTCTTGGTGTTCACGGTGGTCTCGGTGGTCTCGGTGTTCTGGGTGTTCTGGGTGGTGTCGGTGGTCTGGGTGGTTGCGGTGGGTATAGTGATTGTGTTGGTTATGGTTGTCACGGTGATCGTTATGGTGATTATGGTGGTCGCAGTGGTTCTATTGGGCCTGACTGAACCAAATGTAGTAAAATAACGCAATAGACTCTTGTTCTTAGGCCATCGTAACTTGATAAGAAATACACAGTCAAACAGCGGTGAGAAACATGGTAAACCAACACATTTTTATAAAGAACTTGATGTTTTGTATCCTAAGCGACATACATTTTCAAAAGTAACCGTTACATTGTTTGAAAACTGTTTATATATCAAAAGTAGGGATCTAGAACCAAGAGTAAGAAACAACAAACAGAAAGTTTATTAGACATTAAAATTAACAATCTTAACAGTAATTTTTAAATTTATCAGCTACAAAGTGACAATGCGATGTCTTTCCATATATTATACGATGTAAACCTTTTCTTATTTCAACTTGTGCCCCCTGGCTTACTGGTGAAAACTGGCCAGGAATGCCCCTGCGAACAGATCACTGCGCTCTAAAGGAAATTAACCAGCTTCTCTTCCATTTCTTATGGAATGGTAAAAAGGACAAAATTAAGCCCTCTGTTATAAAAGGCGACTACAGGAATGGGGAAGCGAAAATGATAGATATTGAAACTTCACTTAAAACTGCTTGGATAAAAAAATATCTGGATAAAAAATATTAACTGGAAAATGTACTAATTTAACCTTCTACTTAAGCGGTGTGGTGATCCACTTGTGTTGAAGGGGAACGTCAGCATAAACAAAATGAACGTCAAGGTCTGGGTGGTCTTGGTGGTCGCGGTGGTCTGGGTGGTTGCGGTGGGTATAGTGATTGTGTTGGTTATGGTTGTCACGGTGGTCGTTATGGTGATTATGGTGGTCGTGGTGGTTCTGTTGGGCCTGACTGAACCAAATGTAGTAAAATAACGCTGTAGACTCTTGTTCTTAGGCCATCGTAACTTGATAAGAAATACACAGTCAAACAGCGGTGAGAAACATGGTAAACCAACGCATTTTTAAAAAAACTTGATGTTTTGTATCCTAAGCGACATACATTTTCAAAAGTAACTGTTACATGCATTGTTTAAAAACTGTTTATAATTATATCAAAAGTAGGGATCTTGAACCAAGAGTAAGAAACAACAAACAGAAAGTTTATTAGACATTAAAATTAACAATCTTAACAGTAATTTTTAAATTTATCAGCTACAAAATGACAATGCGATGTCTTTCCATATAATTTATTATACCATGTAAACCTTTTCTTATTTCACTTTGTGCCCCCTGGCTTACTGGTAAAAACTGTCCAGCAACGCCCCTGCCAACATATCACTGCACTCTAAAGGAACTTAACCCGCTTCTCTTCCATTTCTTATGGAATGGTAAAAAGGACAAAATTAAGCCCTCTGTTATAAAAGGCGACTACAGGAATGGGGAAGCGAAAATGATAGATATTAAAACTTCACTTAAAACTGCTTGGATAAAAAAATATCTGGATAAAAAACATTAAGTGGAAAATGTATTAATTTAACCTTCTACTTAAGCGGTGTGGTGATCCACTTGTGTTGAAGGAGAACGTCAGCAAAAACAACATAAACAAAATGAACGTCAAGGTCTTGGTGGTCTTGGTGTTCTGGGTGGTCTTGGTGGTCGCGGTGTTCTGGGTGGTTGCGGTGCGTATAGTGATTGTGTTGGTTATGGTTGTCACGGTGGTCGTTATGGTGATTATGGTAATCGTGGTGGTTCTATTTGGCCTGACTGAACCAAATGTAGTAAAATAACGCTGTAGACTCTTGTTCTTAGGCCATCGTAACTTGATAAGAAATACACAGTCAAACAGCGGTGAGAAACATGGTAAACCAACGCATTTCTATAAAAAACTTGATGTTTTGTATCCTAAGCGACATACATTTTCAAAAGTAACCGTTACATTGTTTGAAAACTGTTTATATATCAAAAGTAGGGATCTTGAACCAAGAGTAAGAAACAACAAACAGAAAGTTTATTAGACGTTAAAATTAACAATCTTAACAGTAATTTTTAAATTTATCAGGTAGAAAATGACAATGCGATGTCTTTCCATATATTATACGATGTAAACCTTTTCTTTTTTCAAATTGTGCCCCCTGGCTTACTGGTAAAAACTGGCCAGGAATGCCCCTGCCAACTGATCACTGCGCTCTAAAGGAAATTAACCAGCTTCTCTTCCAGTTCTTATGGAATGGTAAAAAGGACAAAATTAAGCCCTCTGTTATAAAAGGCGACTACAGGAATGGGGAAGCGAAAATGATAGATATTAAAACTTCACTTAAAACTGCTTGGATAAAAAAATATCTGGATAAAAAATATTAAGTGGAAAATGTATTAATTTAACCTTCTACTTAAGCGGTGTGGTGATCCACTTGTGTTGAAGGGGAACGTCAGCATAGACAAAATGAACGTTAAGGTCTTGGTGGTCTTGGTGTTCTGGGTGGTCTTGGTGCTCGCAGTGGTCTGGGTGGTTGTGGTGGGTATAGTGATTGTGTTGGTTATGGTTGTCACGGTGGTCGTTATGGTGATTATGGTGGTCATGGTGGTTCTATTGGGCCTGACTGAACCAAATGTAGTAAAATAATGCTGTAGACTCTTGTTCTTAGGCCATCGTAACTTGATAAGAAATACACAGTCAAACAGCAGTGAGAAACATGGTGCACCAAGGAATTTTTATAAAGAACTTGATGTTTTGTATCCTAAGCGACATACATTTTCAAAAGTAACCGTTACATTGTTTGAAAACTGTTTATATATCAAAAGTAGGGATCTTGAACCAAGAGTAAGAAACAACAAACAGAAAGTTTATTAGACATTAAAATTAACAATCTTAACAGTAATTTTTAAATTTATCAGCTACAAAATGACAATGGGATGTCTTTCCATATATTATACGATGTAAACCTTTTCTTTTTTCAACTTGTGCCCCATGGCTTGCTGGAAAAAACTGGCCAGGAACGCCCCTGCCAACAGATCACTGCGCTCTAAAGGAAATTAACCAGCTTCTCTTCCAGTTCTTATGGAATGGTAAAAAGGACAAAATTAAACCCTCTGTTATAAAAGGCGACTACAGGAATGGGGAAGCGAAAATGATAGATATTAAAACTTCACTTAAAACTGCTTGGATAAAAATATATCTGGATAAAAAATATTGAGTGGAAAATGTATTAATTTAACCTTCTACTTAAGCGGTGTGGTGATCCACTTGTGTTGAAAGGGAACGTCAGCAAAAACAACATAAACAAAATGAACGTCAAGGTCTTGGTGTTCACGGTGGTCTCGGTGGTCTCGGTGTTCTGGGTGGTGTCGGTGGTCTGGGTGGTTGCGGTGGGTATAGTGATTGTGTTGGTTATGGTTGTCACGGTGGTCGTTATGGTGATTATGGTGGTCGTGGTGGTTCTATTGGGCCTGACTGAACCAAATGTAGTAAAATAACGCTGTAGACTCTTGTTCTTAGGCCATCGTAACTTGATAAGAAATACAAACAGCGGTGAGAAACATGGTAAACCAATGCATTTTTAAAAAAACTTGATGTTTTGTATCCTAAGCGACATACATTTTCAAAAGGAACTGTTACATGCATTGTTTGAAAACTGTTTATATATCAAAAGTAGGGATCTTGAACCAAGAGTAAGAAACAACAAACAGAAAGTTTATTAGACATTAAAATTAAGAATCTTAACAGTAATTTTTAAATTTATCAGCTACAAAATGACAATGCGATGTCTTTCCATATAATTTATTATACAGTGTAAACCTTTTCTTATTTCACTTTGTGCCCCCTGGCTTACCGGTAAAAACTGGCCAGGAACGCCCCTGCCAACATATCACTGCACTCTAAAGGAAATTAACCAGCTTCTCTTCCATTTCTTATGGAATGGTAAAAAGGACAAAATTAAGCCCTCTGTTATAAAAGGCGACTACAGGAATGGGGAAGCGAAAATGATAGATATTAAAACTTCACTTAAAACTGCTTGGATAAAAAAATATCTGGATAAAAAATATTAAGTGGAAAATGTATTAATTTAACCTTCTACTTAAGCGGTGTGGTGATCCACTTGTGTTGAAGGGTAACGTCAGCAAAAACAACATAAACAAAATGAACGTCAAGGTCTTGGTGGTCTTGGTGTTCTGGGTGGTTGCGGTGGGTATAGTGATTGTGTTGGTTATGGTCGTTATGGTGATTATGGTGGTCGTGGTGGTTCTATTGGGCCTGACTAAACCAAATGTAGTAAAATAACGCTGTAGACTCTTGTTCTTAGGGCATCGTAACTTGATAAGAAATACACAGTCAAACAGCGGTGAGAAACATGGTAAACCAACGCATTTTTAAAAAAACTTGATGTTTTGTATCCTAAGCGACATACATTTTCAAAAGGAACTGTTACATGCATTGTTTGAAAACTGTTTATATATCAAAAGTAGGGATCTTGAACCAAGAGTAAGAAACAACAAACAGAAAGTTTATTAGACATTAAAATTAAGAATCTTAACAGTAATTTTTAAATTTATCAACTACAAAATGACAATGCGATGTCTTTCCATATATTATACGATGTAAACCTTTTTTTTTTTCAACTTGTGCCCCCTGGCTTTCTGGTAAAAACTGGCCAGGAACGCCCCTGCCAACAGATCACTGCGCTCTAAAGGAAATTAACCAGCTTCTCTTCCTTTTCTTATGCAATGGTAAAAAGGACAAAATTAAGCCCTCTGTTATAAAAGGCGACTACAGGAATGGGGAAGCGAAAATGATAGATATTAAAACTTCACTTAAAACTGCTTGGATAAAAAAATATCTGGATAAAAAATATTAAGTGATAAATGTATTAATTTAACCTTCTGCTTAAGCGGTGTGGTGATTCACTTGTGTTGAAAGGGAACGTCAACAAAAACAACATAAACAAATGAACGTCAAGGTCTTGGTGTTCACGGTGGTCTCGGTGGTCTCGGTGTTCTGGGTGGTGTCGGTGGTCTGGGTGGTTGCGGTGGGTATAGTGATTGTGTTGGTTATGGTTGTCACGGTGATCGTTATGGTGATTATGGTGGTCACGGTGGTTCTATTGGGCCTGACTGAACCAAATGTAGTAAAATAACGCAATAGACTCTTGTTCTTAGGCCATCATAACTTGATAAGAAATACACAGTCAAACAGCGGTGAGAAACATGGTAAACCAACACATTTTTATAAAGAACTTGATGTTTTGTGTCCTAAGCGACATACATTTTCAAAAGTAACCGTTACATTGTTTGAAAACTGTTTATATATCAAAAGTAGGGATCTTTAACCAAGAGTAAGAAACAACAAACAGAAAGTTTATTAGACATTAAAATTAACAATCTTAACAGTCATTTTTACATTTATCAGCTACAAAATGACAATGCGATGTCTTTCCATATATTATACGATGTAAACCTTTTCTTTTTTCAACTTGTGCCCCCTGGCTTACTGGTAAAAACTGCCCAGGAATGCCGCTGCCAACAGATCACTGCGCTCTAAAGGAAATTAACCAGCTTCTCTTCCAGTTCTTATGGAATGGTAAAAAGGACAAAATTAAGCCCTCTGTTATAAAAGGCGACTACAGGAATGGGGAAGCGAAAATGATAGATATTGAAACTTCACTTAAAACTGCTTGGACAAAAAAATATCTGGATAAAAAATATTAAGTGGAAAATGTATTAATTTAACCTTCTACTTAAGCGGTGTGGTGATGCACTTGTGTTGAAGGGGAACGTCAGCATAAACAAAATGAACGTCGTGTTCTGGGTGGTCTTGGTGGTCGCGGTGATCTCGGTGGTTGCGGTGGGTATAGTGATTGTGTTATGGTTGTCACGGTGGTCGTTATGGTGATTATGGTGGTCGTGGTGGTTTTATTGGGCCTGACTGAACCAAATGTAGTAAAATAACGCTGTAGACTCTTGTTCTTAGGCCATCGTAACTTGATAAGAAATACACAAACAGCGGTGAGAAACATGGTAAACCAACGCATTTTTAAAAAAACTTGATGTTTTGTATCCTAAGCGACATACATTTTCAAAAGGAACTGTTACATGCATTGTTTGAAAACTGTTTATATATCAAAAGTAGGGATCTTGAACCAAGAGTAAGAAACAACAAACAGAAAGTTTATTAGACATTAAAATTAACAATCTTAACAGTAATTTTTAAATTTATCAGCTACAAAATGACAATGCGATGTCTTTCCATATATTATACGATGTAAACCTTTTCTTTTTTCAACTTGTGCCCCCTGGCTTACTGGTAAAAACTGGCCAGGAACGCCCCTGCCAACATATCACTGCACTCTAAAGGAAATTAACCAGCTTCTCTTCCATTTCTTATGGAATGGTAAAAAGGACAAAATTAAGCCCTCTGTTATAAAAGGCGACTACAGGAATGGGGAAGCGAAAATGATAGATATTAAAACTTCACTTAAAACTGCTTGGATAAAAAAATATCTGGATAAAAAATATTAAGTGGAAAATGTATTAATTTAACCTTCTACTTAAGCGGTGTGGTGATCCACTTGTGTTGAAGGGGAACGTCAGCAAAAACAACATAAACAAAATGAACGTCAAGGTCTTGGTGGTTGCGGATTTCTGGGTGGTTGCGGTGGGTATAGTGATTGTGTTGGTTATGGTTGTCACGGTGGTCGTTATGGTGATTATGGTGGTGGTGGTGGTTCTATTGGGCCTGACTGAACCAAATGTAGTAAAATAACGCTGTAGACTCTTGTTCTTAGGCCATCGTAACTTGATAAGAAATACACAGTCAAACAGCGGTGAGAAACATGGTGGACCAACGAATTTTTATAAAGAACTTGATGTTTTGTATCCTAAGCGACATACATTTTCAAAAGTAACCGTTACATTGTTTGAAAACTGTTTATATATCAAAAGTAGGGATCTTTAACCAAGAGGAAGAAACAACAAACAGAAAGTTTATTAGACATTAAAATTAACAATCTTAACAGTAATTTTTAAATTTATCAGCTAGAAAATGACAATGCGATGTCTTTCCATATATTATACGATGTAAACCTTTTCTTATTTCACTTTGTGCCCCCTGGCTTACTGGTAAAAACTGGCCAGGAACGCCCCTGCCAACATATCACTGCACTCTAAAGGAAATTAACCAGCTTCTCTTCCATTTCTTATGGAATGGTAAAAAGGACAAAATTAAGCCCTCTGTTATAAAAGGCGACTACAGGAATGGGGAAGCGAAAATGATAGATATTAAAACTTCACTTAAAACTGCTTGGATAAAAAAATATCTGGATAAAAAATATTAAGTGGAAAATGTATTAATTTAACCTTCTACTTAAGCGGTGTGGTGATCCACTTGTGTTGAAGGGGAACGTCAGCATAAACAAAATGAACGTCAAGGTCTCGGTGGTCTTGGTGTTCTGGGTGGTATTGGTGGTCGCGGTGGTCTGGGTGGTTGCGGTGGGTATAGTGATTGTGTTGGTTATGGTTGTCACGGTGGTCGTTATGGTGATTATGGTGGTCGTGGTGGTTCTATTGGGCCTGACTGAACCAAATGTAGTAAAATAACGCTGTAGACTCTTGTTCTTAGGCCATCGTAACTTGATAAGAAATACACAGTCAAACAGTGGTGAGAAACATGGTCAACCAACGGATTTTTAAAAAAACTTGATGTTTTGTATCCTAAGCGACATACATTTTCAAAAGTAACTGTTACATGCATTGTTTGAAAACTGTTTATATATCGAAAGTAGGGATCTTGAACCAAGAGTAAGAAACAACAAACAGAAAGTTTATTAGACATTAAAATTAACAATCTTAACAGTAATTTTTAAATTTATCAGCTAGAAAATGACAATGCGATGTCTTTCCATATATTATACGATGTAAACCTTTTCTTATTTCAACTTGTGCCCCCTGGCTTACTGGTAAAAACTGGCCAGGAACGCCCCTGCCAACAGATCACTGCGCTCTAAAGGAAATTAACCAGCTTCTCTTCCATTTCTTATGGAATGGTAAAAAGGACAAAATTAAGCCCTCTGTTATAAAAGGCGACTACAGGAATGGGGAAGCGAAAATGATAGATATTGAAACTTCACTTAAAACTGCTTGGATAAAAAAATATCTGGATAAAAAATATCAAGTGGAAAATGTATTAATTTAACCTTCTACTTAAGCGGTGTTGTGATCCACTTGTGTTGAAAGAGAACGTCAGCAAAAACAACATAAACAAAATGAACGTCAAGGTCTTGGTGTTCACGGTGGTCTCGGTGGTCTCGGTGTTCTGGGTGGTCTTGGTAATCGCGGTGTTCTGGGTGGTCTTGGTGGTCGCGGTGGTTCTATTGGGCCTGACTGAACCAAATGTAGTAAAATAACGCTGTAGACTCTTGTTCTTAGGCCATCGTAACTTGATAAGAAGTACACAGTCAAACAGCAGTGAGAAACATGGTAAACCAACGCATTTTTAAAAAAACTTGATGTTTTGTATCCTAAGCGACATACATTTTCAAAAGCAACCGTTACATTGTTTGAAAACTGTTTATAAAAAAATATCAAAAGTAGGGATCTTGAACCAAGAGCAAGAAACAACAAACAGAAAGTTTATTAGACATCAAAATTAACAATCTTAACAGTAATTTTTAAATTTATCAGCTACAAAATGACAATGCGAAGTCTTTCCATATATTATACGATGTAAACCTTTTCTTTTTTCAACTTGTGCCCCCTGGCTTACTGGTAAAAACTGGCCAGGAATGCCCCTGCCAACTGATCACTGCACTCTAAAGGAAATTAACCAGCTTCTCTTCCAGTTCTTATGGAATGGTAAAAAGGACAAAATTAAGCCCTCTGTTATAAAAGGTGACTACAGGAATGGGGAAGCGAAAATGATAGATATTAAAACTTCACTTAAAACTGCTTGCATAAAAAAATATCTGGATAAAAAATATTAAGTGGAAAATGTATTAATTTAACCTTCTACTTAAGCGTTGTGGTGATCCACTTCTGTTGAAAGGGAACGTCAGCAAAAACAACATAAACAAAATGAACGTCAAGGTCTTGGTGTTCACGGTGGTCTCGGTGTTCTGGGTGGTGTCGGTGGTCTGGGTGGTTGCGGTGGGTATAGTGATTGTGTTGGTTATGGTTGTCACGGTGATCGTTATGGTGATTATGGTGGTCGCGGTGGTTCTATTGGGCCTGACTGCACCAAATGTAGTAAAATAACGCAATAGACTCTTGTTCTTAGGCCATCGTAACTTGATAAGAAATACACAGTCAAACAGCGGTGAGAAACATGGTAAACCAACGCATTTTTATAAAGAACTTGATGTTTTGTATCCTAAGCGACATACATTTTCAAAAGTAACCGTTACATTGTTTGAAAACTGTTTATATATCAAAAGTAGGGATCTTGAACCAAGAGTAAGAAACAACAAACAGAAAGTTTATTAGACATTAAAATTAACAATCTTAACAGTAATTTTTACATTTATCAGCTACAAAATGACAATGCGATGTCTTTCCATATATTATACGATGTAAACCTTTCCTTATTTCAACTTTTGCCCCCTGGCTTATTGGTAAAAACTGGCCAGGAACGCCCCTGCCAACAGATCACTGCGCTCTAAAGGAAATTAACCAGCTTCTCTTCCATTTCTTATGGAATGGTAAAAAGGACAAAATTAAGCCCTCTGTTATAAAAGGCGACTACAGGAATGGGGAAGCGAAAATGATAGATATTGAAACTTCACTTAAAACTGCTTGGACAAAAAAATATCTGGATAAAAAATATTAAGTGGAAAATGTATTAATTTAACCTTCTACTTAAGCGGTGTGGTGATGCACTTGTGTTGAAGGGGAACGTCAGCATAAACAAAATGAACGTCGTGTTCTGGGTGGTCTTGGTGGTCGCGGTGGTCTCGGTGGTTGCGGTGGGTATAGTGATTGTGTTATGGTTGTCACGGTGGTCGTTATGGTGATTATGGTGGTCGTGGTGGTTCTATTGGGCCTGACTGAACCAAATGTAGTAAAATAACGCTGTAGACTCTTGTTCTTAGGCCATCGTAACTTGATAAGAAATACACAAACAGCGGTGAGAAACATGGTAAACCAACGCATTTTTAAAAAAACTTGATGTTTTGTATCCTAAGCGACATACATTTTCAAAAGGAACTGTTACATGCATTGTTTGAAAACTGTTTATATATCAAAAGTAGGGATCTTGAACCAAGAGTAAGAAACAACAAACAGAAAGTTTATTAGACATTAAAATTAACAATCTTAACAGTAATTTTTAAATTTATCAGCTACAAAATGACAATGCGATGTCTTTCCATATAATTTATTATACAGTGTAAACCTTTTCTTATTTCACTTTGTGCCCCCTGGCTTACTGGTAAAAACTGGCCAGGAACGCCCCTGCCAACATATCACTGCACTCTAAAGGAAATTAACCAGCTTCTCTTCCATTTCTTATGGAATGGTAAAAAGGACAAAATTAAGCCCTCTGTTATAAAAGGCGACTACAGGAATGGGGAAGCGAAAATGATAGATATTAAAACTTCACTTAAAACTGCTTGGATAAAAAAATATCTGGATAAAAAATATTAAGTGGAAAATGTATTAATTTAACCTTCTACTTAAGCGGTGTGGTGATCCACTTGTGTTGAAGGGGAACGTCAGCATAAACAAAATGAACGTCAAGGTCTCGGTGGTCTTGGTGTTCTGGGTGGTCTTGGTGGTCGCGGTGGTCTGGGTGGTTGCGGTGGGTATAGTGATTGTGTTGGTTATGGTTGTCACGGTGGTCGTTATGGTGATTATGGTGGTCGTGGTGGTTCTATTGGGCCTGACTGAACCAAATGTAGTAAAATAACGCTGTAGACTCTTGTTCTTAGGCCATCATAACTTGATAAGAAATACACAGTCAAACAGTGGTGAGAAACATGGTCAACCAACGCATTTTTAAAAAAACTTGATGTTTTGTATCCTAAGCGACATACATTTTCAAAAGTAACTGTTGCATGCATTGTTTGAAAACTGTTTATATATCGAAAGTAGGGATCTTGAACCAAGAGTAAGAAACAACAAACAGAAAGTTTATTAGACATTAAAATTAACAATCTTAACAGTAATTTTTAAATTTATCAGCTAGAAAATGACAATGCCATGTCTTTCCATATATTATACGATGTAAACCTTTTCTTATTTCAACTTGTGCCCCCTGGCTTACTGGTGAAAACTGGCCAGGAATGCCCCTGCGAACAGATCACTGCGCTCTAAAGGAAATTAACCAGCTTCTCTTCCATTTCTTATGGAATGGTAAAAAGGACAAAATTAAGCCCTCTGTTATAAAAGGCGACTACAGGAATGGGGAAGCGAAAATGATAGATATTGAAACTTCACTTAAAACTGCTTGGATAAAAAAATATCTGGATAAAAAATATCAAGTGGAAAATGTATTAATTTAACCTTCTACTTAAGCGCGGTTGTGATCCACTTGTGTTGAAAGAGAACGTCAGCAAAAACAACATAAACAAAATGAACGTCAAGGTCTTGGTGTTCACGGTGGTCTCGGTGGTCTCGGTGTTCTGGGTGGTCTTGGTAATCGCGGTGTTCTGGGTGGTCTTGGTGGTCGCGGTGGTTCTATTGGGCCTGACTGAACCAAATGTAGTAAAATAACGCTGTAGACTCTTGTTCTTAGGCCATCGTAACTTGATAAGAAGTACACAGTCAAACAGCAGTGAGAAACATGGTAAACCAACGCATTTTTAAAAAAACTTGATGTTTTGTATCCTAAGCGACATACATTTTCAAAAGCAACCGTTACATTGTTTGAAAACTGTTTATAAAAAAATATCAAAAGTAGGGATCTTGAACCAAGAGCAAGAAACAACAAACAGAAAGTTTATTAGACATCAAAATTAACAATCTTAACAGTAATTTTTAAATTTATCAGCTACAAAATGACAATGCGAAGTCTTTCCATATATTATACGATGTAAACCTTTTCTTTTTTCAACTTGTGCCCCCTGGCTTACTGGTAAAAACTGGCCAGGAATGCCCCTGCCAACTGATCACTGCACTCTAAAGGAAATTAACCAGCTTCTCTTCCAGTTCTTATGGAATGGTAAAAAGGACAAAATTAAGCCCTCTGTTATAAAAGGTGACTACAGGAATGGGGAAGCGAAAATGATAGATATTAAAACTTCACTTAAAACTGCTTGCATAAAAAAATATCTGGATAAAAAATATTAAGTGGAAAATGTATTAATTTAACCTTCTACTTAAGCGTTGTGGTGATCCACTTCTGTTGAAAGGGAACGTCAGCAAAAACAACATAAACAAAATGAACGTCAAGGTCTTGGTGTTCACGGTGGTCTCGGTGTTCTGGGTGGTGTCGGTGGTCTGGGTGGTTGCGGTGGGTATAGTGATTGTGTTGGTTATGGTTGTCACGGTGATCGTTATGGTGATTATGGTGGTCGCGGTGGTTCTATTGGGCCTGACTGCACCAAATGTAGTAAAATAACGCAATAGACTCTTGTTCTTAGGCCATCGTAACTTGATAAGAAATACACAGTCAAACAGCGGTGAGAAACATGGTAAACCAACGCATTTTTATAAAGAACTTGATGTTTTGTATCCTAAGCGACATACATTTTCAAAAGTAACCGTTACATTGTTTGAAAACTGTTTATATATCAAAAGTAGGGATCTTGAACCAAGAGTAAGAAACAACAAACAGAAAGTTTATTAGACATTAAAATTAACAATCTTAACAGTAATTTTTACATTTATCAGCTACAAAATGACAATGCGATGTCTTTCCATATATTATACGATGTAAACCTTTCCTTATTTCAACTTTTGCCCCCTGGCTTATTGGTAAAAACTGGCCAGGAACGCCCCTGCCAACAGATCACTGCGCTCTAAAGGAAATTAACCAGCTTCTCTTCCATTTCTTATGGAATGGTAAAAAGGACAAAATTAAGCCCTCTGTTATAAAAGGCGACTACAGGAATGGGGAAGCGAAAATGATAGATATTGAAACTTCACTTAAAACTGCTTGGACAAAAAAATATCTGGATAAAAAATATTAAGTGGAAAATGTATTAATTTAACCTTCTACTTAAGCGGTGTGGTGATGCACTTGTGTTGAAGGGGAACGTCAGCATAAACAAAATGAACGTCGTGTTCTGGGTGGTCTTGGTGGTCGCGGTGGTCTCGGTGGTTGCGGTGGGTATAGTGATTGTGTTATGGTTGTCACGGTGGTCGTTATGGTGATTATGGTGGTCGTGGTGGTTCTATTGGGCCTGACTGAACCAAATGTAGTAAAATAACGCTGTAGACTCTTGTTCTTAGGCCATCGTAACTTGATAAGAAATACACAAACAGCGGTGAGAAACATGGTAAACCAACGCATTTTTAAAAAAACTTGATGTTTTGTATCCTAAGCGACATACATTTTCAAAAGGAACTGTTACATGCATTGTTTGAAAACTGTTTATATATCAAAAGTAGGGATCTTGAACCAAGAGTAAGAAACAACAAACAGAAAGTTTATTAGACATTAAAATTAACAATCTTAACAGTAATTTTTAAATTTATCAGCTACAAAATGACAATGCGATGTCTTTCCATATAATTTATTATACAGTGTAAACCTTTTCTTATTTCACTTTGTGCCCCCTGGCTTACTGGTAAAAACTGGCCAGGAACGCCCCTGCCAACATATCACTGCACTCTAAAGGAAATTAACCAGCTTCTCTTCCATTTCTTATGGAATGGTAAAAAGGACAAAATTAAGCCCTCTGTTATAAAAGGCGACTACAGGAATGGGGAAGCGAAAATGATAGATATTAAAACTTCACTTAAAACTGCTTGGATAAAAAAATATCTGGATAAAAAATATTAAGTGGAAAATGTATTAATTTAACCTTCTACTTAAGCGGTGTGGTGATCCACTTGTGTTGAAGGGGAACGTCAGCATAAACAAAATGAACGTCAAGGTCTCGGTGGTCTTGGTGTTCTGGGTGGTCTTGGTGGTCGCGGTGGTCTGGGTGGTTGCGGTGGGTATAGTGATTGTGTTGGTTATGGTTGTCACGGTGGTCGTTATGGTGATTATGGTGGTCGTGGTGGTTCTATTGGGCCTGACTGAACCAAATGTAGTAAAATAACGCTGTAGACTCTTGTTCTTAGGCCATCATAACTTGATAAGAAATACACAGTCAAACAGTGGTGAGAAACATGGTCAACCAACGCATTTTTAAAAAAACTTGATGTTTTGTATCCTAAGCGACATACATTTTCAAAAGTAACTGTTGCATGCATTGTTTGAAAACTGTTTATATATCGAAAGTAGGGATCTTGAACCAAGAGTAAGAAACAACAAACAGAAAGTTTATTAGACATTAAAATTAACAATCTTAACAGTAATTTTTAAATTTATCAGCTAGAAAATGACAATGCCATGTCTTTCCATATATTATACGATGTAAACCTTTTCTTATTTCAACTTGTGCCCCCTGGCTTACTGGTGAAAACTGGCCAGGAATGCCCCTGCGAACAGATCACTGCGCTCTAAAGGAAATTAACCAGCTTCTCTTCCATTTCTTATGGAATGGTAAAAAGGACAAAATTAAGCCCTCTGTTATAAAAGGCGACTACAGGAATGGGGAAGCGAAAATGATAGATATTGAAACTTCACTTAAAACTGCTTGGATAAAAAAATATCTGGATAAAAAATATCAAGTGGAAAATGTATTAATTTAACCTTCTACTTAAGCGCGGTTGTGATCCACTTGTGTTGAAAGAGAACGTCAGCAAAAACAACATAAACAAAATGAACGTCAAGGTCTTGGTGTTCACGGTGGTCTCGGTGGTCTCGGTGTTCTGGGTGGTCTTGGTAATCGCGGTGTTCTGGGTGGTCTTGGTGGTCGCGGTGGTTCTATTGGGCCTGACTGAACCAAATGTAGTAAAATAACGCTGTAGACTCTTGTTCTTAGGCCATCGTAACTTGATAAGAAATACACAGTCAAACAGCAGTGAGAAACATGGTAAACCAACGCATTTTTAAAAAAACTTGATGTTTTGTATCCTAAGCGACATACATTTTCAAAAGTAACCGTAACATTGTTTGAAAACTGTTTATAAAAAAAATATCAAAAGTAGGGATCTTGAACCAAGAGCAAGAAACAACAAACAGAAAGTTTATTAGACATCAAAATTAACAATCTTAACAGTAATTTTTAAATTTATCAGCTACAAAATGACAATGCGATGTCTTTCCATATATTATACGATGTAAACCTTTTCTTTTTTCAACTTGTGCCCCCTGGCTTACTGGAAAAAACTGCCCAGGAATGCCCCTGCCAACAGATCACTGCGCTGTAAAGGAAATTAACCAGCTTCTCTTCCATTTCTTATGGAATGGTAAAAAGGACAAAATTAAGCCCTCTGTTATAAAAGGCGACTACAGGAATGGGGAAGCGAAAATGATAGATATTAAAACTTCACTTAAAACTGCTTGCATAAAAAAATATCTGGATAAAAAATATTAAGTGGAAAATGTATTAATTTAACCTTCTACTTAAGCGTTGTGGTGATCCACTTCTGTTGAAAGGGAACGTCAGCAAAAACAACATAAACAAAATGAACGTCAAGGTCTTGGTGTTCACGGTGGTCTCGGTGTTCTGGGTGGTGTCGGTGGTCTGGGTGGTTGCGGTGGGTATAGTGATTGTGTTGGTTATGGTTGTCACGGTGATCGTTATGGTGATTATGGTGGTCGCGGTGGTTCTATTGGGCCTGACTGCACCAAATGTAGTAAAATAACGCAATAGACTCTTGTTCTTAGGCCATCGTAACTTGATAAGAAATACACAGTCAAACAGCGGTGAGAAACATGGTAAACCAACGCATTTTTATAAAGAACTTGATGTTTTGTATCCTAAGCGACATACATTTTCAAAAGTAACCGTTACATTGTTTGAAAACTGTTTATATATCAAAAGTAGGGATCTTGAACCAAGAGTAAGAAACAACAAACAGAAAGTTTATTAGACATTAAAATTAACAATCTTAACAGTAATTTTTACATTTATCAGCTACAAAATGACAATGCGATGTCTTTCCATATATTATACGATGTAAACCTTTCCTTATTTCAACTTTTGCCCCCTGGCTTATTGGTAAAAACTGGCCAGGAACGCCCCTGCCAACAGATCACTGCGCTCTAAAGGAAATTAACCAGCTTCTCTTCCATTTCTTATGGAATGGTAAAAAGGACAAAATTAAGCCCTCTGTTATAAAAGGCGACTACAGGAATGGGGAAGCGAAAATGATAGATATTGAAACTTCACTTAAAACTGCTTGGACAAAAAAATATCTGGATAAAAAATATTAAGTGGAAAATGTATTAATTTAACCTTCTACTTAAGCGGTGTGGTGATGCACTTGTGTTGAAGGGGAACGTCAGCATAAACAAAATGAACGTCGTGTTCTGGGTGGTCTTGGTGGTCGCGGTGGTCTCGGTGGTTGCGGTGGGTATAGTGATTGTGTTATGGTTGTCACGGTGGTCGTTATGGTGATTATGGTGGTCGTGGTGGTTCTATTGGGCCTGACTGAACCAAATGTAGTAAAATAACGCTGTAGACTCTTGTTCTTAGGCCATCGTAACTTGATAAGAAATACACAAACAGCGGTGAGAAACATGGTAAACCAACGCATTTTTAAAAAAACTTGATGTTTTGTATCCTAAGCGACATACATTTTCAAAAGGAACTGTTACATGCATTGTTTGAAAACTGTTTATATATCAAAAGTAGGGATCTTGAACCAAGAGTAAGAAACAACAAACAGAAAGTTTATTAGACATTAAAATTAACAATCTTAACAGTAATTTTTAAATTTATCAGCTACAAAATGACAATGCGATGTCTTTCCATATATTAGAGTGAATTCGTATAACCCGTGTTTTATATGCTAATGAGCCGCGTCATATTCTAATGAGCTGTGTACAATAAAACAACAGACGTGTGGTCTCAGTTGATAAAAAAAAAAACTGAGGAAAACAAAAACATATGTTACGGTTTAGTTTAATCTTATGGTCAGATGGTTCAGTTTTCGTTTTCCTTTGCTCGAGTTTGAATATAAAACGCTAGACTGAAATCACAAATTAAATAAAGGCTGGAATTTTGAGCCCCGACATGTTTGTGGTCCATTGTTTCGTTTTCTTACAGGCTGTTACTGAAATGCTTGAATTGTCACCTCTTGGTTTGAATTTGCTTACGCTTAGCAATGCTTCTGTGAGATTTTAATTAATGTTATGACAAATAAAAAGTCAGCCGTCTCAATTCCCTTTGTTTTATTGTACACAGCTCATTAGAATATAACGCGGCTCATTAGCATATAAAACACGGGTTATACGAATTCACTCTAGTTTATTATACAGTGTAAACCTTTTCTTATTTCACTTTGTGCCCCCTGGCTTACTGGTAAAAACTGGCCAGGAACGCCCCTGCCAACATATCACTGCACTCTAAAGGAAATTAACCAGCTTCTCTTCCATTTCTTATGGAATGGTAAAAAGGACAAAATTAAGCCCTCTGTTATAAAAGGCGACTACAGGAATGGGGAAGCGAAAATGATAGATATTAAAACTTCACTTAAAACTGCTTGGATAAAAAAATATCTGGATAAAAAATATTAAGTGGAAAATGTATTAATTTAACCTTCTACTTAAGCGGTGTGGTGATCCACTTGTGTTGAAGGGGAACGTCAGCATAAACAAAATGAACGTCAAGGTCTCGGTGGTCTTGGTGTTCTGGGTGGTCTTGGTGGTCGCGGTGGTCTGGGTGGTTGCGGTGGGTATAGTGATTGTGTTGGTTATGGTTGTCACGGTGGTCGTTATGGTGATTATGGTGGTCGTGGTGGTTCTATTGGGCCTGACTGAACCAAATGTAGTAAAATAACGCTGTAGACTCTTGTTCTTAGGCCATCATAACTTGATAAGAAATACACAGTCAAACAGTGGTGAGAAACATGGTCAACGAACGCATTTTTAAAAAAACTTGATGTTTTGTATCCTAAGCGACATACATTTTCAAAAGTAACTGTTGCATGCATTGTTTGAAAACTGTTTATATATCGAAAGTAGGGATCTTGAACCAAGAGTAAGAAACAACAAACAGAAAGTTTATTAGACATTAAAATTAACAATCTTAACAGTAATTTTTAAATTTATCAGCTAGAAAATGACAATGCCATGTCTTTCCATATATTATACGATGTAAACCTTTTCTTATTTCAACTTGTGCCCCCTGGCTTACTGGTGAAAACTGGCCAGGAATGCCCCTGCGAACAGATCACTGCGCTCTAAAGGAAATTAACCAGCTTCTCTTCCATTTCTTATGGAATGGTAAAAAGGACAAAATTAAGCCCTCTGTTATAAAAGGCGACTACAGGAATGGGGAAGCGAAAATGATAGATATTGAAACTTCACTTAAAACTGCTTGGATAAAAAAATATCTGGATAAAAAATATCAAGTGGAAAATGTATTAATTTAACCTTCTACTTAAGCGCGGTTGTGATCCACTTGTGTTGAAAGAGAACGTCAGCAAAAACAACATAAACAAAATGAACGTCAAGGTCTTGGTGTTCACGGTGGTCTCGGTGGTCTCGGTGTTCTGGGTGGTCTTGGTAATCGCGGTGTTCTGGGTGGTCTTGGTGGTCGCGGTGGTTCTATTGGGCCTGACTGAACCAAATGTAGTAAAATAACGCTGTAGACTCTTGTTCTTAGGCCATCGTAACTTGATAAGAAATACACAGTCAAACAGCAGTGAGAAACATGGTAAACCAACGCATTTTTAAAAAAACTTGATGTTTTGTATCCTAAGCGACATACATTTTCAAAAGTAACCGTAACATTGTTTGAAAACTGTTTATAAAAAAAATATCAAAAGTAGGGATCTTGAACCAAGAGCAAGAAACAACAAACAGAAAGTTTATTAGACATCAAAATTAACAATCTTAACAGTAATTTTTAAATTTATCAGCTACAAAATGACAATGCGATGTCTTTCCATATATTATACGATGTAAACCTTTTCTTTTTTTAACTTGTGCCCCCTGGCTTACTGGAAAAAACTGCCCAGGAATGCCCCTGCCAACAGATCACTGCGCTGTAAAGGAAATTAACCAGCTTCTCTTCCATTTCTTATGGAATGGTAAAAAGGACAAAATTAAGCCCTCTGTTATAAAAGGCGACTACAGGAATGGGGAAGCGAAAATGATAGATATTAAAACTTCACTTAAAACTGCTTGCATAAAAAAATATCTGGATAAAAAATATTAAGTGGAAAATGTATTAATTTAACCTTCTACTTAAGCGTTGTGGTGATCCACTTCTGTTGAAAGGGAACGTCAGCAAAAACAACATAAACAAAATGAACGTCAAGGTCTTGGTGTTCACGGTGGTCTCGGTGTTCTGGGTGGTGTCGGTGGTCTGGGTGGTTGCGGTGGGTATAGTGATTGTGTTGGTTATGGTTGTCACGGTGATCGTTATGGTGATTATGGTGGTCGCGGTGGTTCTATTGGGCCTGACTGCACCAAATGTAGTAAAATAACGCAATAGACTCTTGTTCTTAGGCCATCGTAACTTGATAAGAAATACACAGTCAAACAGCGGTGAGAAACATGGTAAACCAACGCATTTTTATAAAGAACTTGATGTTTTGTATCCTAAGCGACATACATTTTCAAAAGTAACCGTTACATTGTTTGAAAACTGTTTATATATCAAAAGTAGGGATCTTGAACCAAGAGTAAGAAACAACAAACAGAAAGTTTATTAGACATTAAAATTAACAATCTTAACAGTAATTTTTACATTTATCAGCTACAAAATGACAATGCGATGTCTTTCCATATATTATACGATGTAAACCTTTCCTTATTTCAACTTTTGCCCCCTGGCTTATTGGTAAAAACTGGCCAGGAACGCCCCTGCCAACAGATCACTGCGCTCTAAAGGAAATTAACCAGCTTCTCTTCCATTTCTTATGGAATGGTAAAAAGGACAAAATTAAGCCCTCTGTTATAAAAGGCGACTACAGGAATGGGGAAGCGAAAATGATAGATATTGAAACTTCACTTAAAACTGCTTGGACAAAAAAATATCTGGATAAAAAATATTAAGTGGAAAATGTATTAATTTAACCTTCTACTTAAGCGGTGTGGTGATGCACTTGTGTTGAAGGGGAACGTCAGCATAAACAAAATGAACGTCGTGTTCTGGGTGGTCTTGGTGCTCGCGGTGATCTCGGTGGTTGCGGTGGGTATAGTGATTGTGTTATGGTTGTCACGGTGGTCGTTATGGTGATTATGGTGGTCGTGGTGGTTCTATTGGGCCTGACTGAACCAAATGTAGTAAAATAACGCTGTAGACTCTTGTTCTTAGGCCATCGTAACTTGATAAGAAATACACAAACAGCGGTGAGAAACATGGTAAACCAACGCATTTTTAAAAAAACTTGATGTTTTGTATCCTAAGCGACATACATTTTCAAAAGGAACTGTTACATGCATTGTTTGAAAACTGTTTATATATCAAAAGTAGGGATCTTGAACCAAGAGTAAGAAACAACAAACAGAAAGTTTATTAGACATTAAAATTAACAATCTTAACAGTAATTTTTAAATTTATCAGCTACAAAATGACAATGCGATGTCTTTCCATATAATTTATTATACAGTGTAAACCTTTTCTTATTTCACTTTGTGCCCCCTGGCTTACTGGTAAAAACTGGCCAGGAACGCCCCTGCCAACATATCACTGCACTCTAAAGGAAATTAACCAGCTTCTCTTCCATTTCTTATGGAATGGTAAAAAGGACAAAATTAAGCCCTCTGTTATAAAAGGCGACTACAGGAATGGGGAAGCGAAAATGATAGATATTAAAACTTCACTTAAAACTGCTTGGATAAAAAAATATCTGGATAAAAAATATTAAGTGGAAAATGTATTAATTTAACCTTCTACTTAAGCGGTGTGGTGATCCACTTGTGTTGAAGGGGAACGTCAGCATAAACAAAATGAACGTCAAGGTCTCGGTGGTCTTGGTGTTCTGGGTGGTCGCGGTGGTCTGGGTGGTTGCGGTGGGTATAGTGATTGTGTTGGTTATGGTTGTCACGGTGGTCGTTATGGTGATTATGGTGGTCGTGGTGGTTCTATTGGGCCTGACTGAACCAAATGTAGTAAAATAACGCTGTAGACTCTTGTTCTTAGGCCATCATAACTTGATAAGAAATACACAGTCAAACAGTGGTGAGAAACATGGTCAACCAACGCATTTTTAAAAAAACTTGATGTTTTGTATCCTAAGCGACATACATTTTCAAAAGTAACTGTTGCATGCATTGTTTGAAAACTGTTTATATATCGAAAGTAGGGATCTTGAACCAAGAGTAAGAAACAACAAACAGAAAGTTTATTAGACATTAAAATTAACAATCTTAACAGTAATTTTTAAATTTATCAGCTAGAAAATGACAATGCCATGTCTTTCCATATATTATACGATGTAAACCTTTTCTTATTTCAACTTGTGCCCCCTGGCTTACTGGTGAAAACTGGCCAGGAATGCCCCTGCGAACAGATCACTGCGCTCTAAAGGAAATTAACCAGCTTCTCTTCCATTTCTTATGGAATGGTAAAAAGGACAAAATTAAGCCCTCTGTTATAAAAGGCGACTACAGGAATGGGGAAGCGAAAATGATAGATATTGAAACTTCACTTAAAACTGCTTGGATAAAAAAATATCTGGATAAAAAATATCAAGTGGAAAATGTATTAATTTAACCTTCTACTTAAGCGCGGTTGTGATCCACTTGTGTTGAAAGAGAACGTCAGCAAAAACAACATAAACAAAATGAACGTCAAGGTCTTGGTGTTCACGGTGGTCTCGGTGGTCTCGGTGTTCTGGGTGGTCTTGGTAATCGCGGTGTTCTGGGTGGTCTTGGTGGTCGCGGTGGTTCTATTGGGCCTGACTGAACCAAATGTAGTAAAATAACGCTGTAGACTCTTGTTCTTAGGCCATCGTAACTTGATAAGAAATACACAGTCAAACAGCAGTGAGAAACATGGTAAACCAACGCATTTTTAAAAAAACTTGATGTTTTGTATCCTAAGCGACATACATTTTCAAAAGTAACCGTAACATTGTTTGAAAACTGTTTATAAAAAAAATATCAAAAGTAGGGATCTTGAACCAAGAGCAAGAAACAACAAACAGAAAGTTTATTAGACATCAAAATTAACAATCTTAACAGTAATTTTTAAATTTATCAGCTACAAAATGACAATGCGATGTCTTTCCATATATTATACGATGTAAACCTTTTCTTTTTTCAACTTGTGCCCCCTGGCTTACTGGAAAAAACTGCCCAGGAATGCCCCTGCCAACAGATCACTGCGCTGTAAAGGAAATTAACCAGCTTCTCTTCCATTTCTTATGGAATGGTAAAAAGGACAAAATTAAGCCCTCTGTTATAAAAGGCGACTACAGGAATGGGGAAGCGAAAATGATAGATATTAAAACTTCACTTAAAACTGCTTGCATAAAAAAATATCTGGATAAAAAATATTAAGTGGAAAATGTATTAATTTAACCTTCTACTTAAGCGTTGTGGTGATCCACTTCTGTTGAAAGGGAACGTCAGCAAAAACAACATAAACAAAATGAACGTCAAGGTCTTGGTGTTCACGGTGGTCTCGGTGTTCTGGGTGGTGTCGGTGGTCTGGGTGGTTGCGGTGGGTATAGTGATTGTGTTGGTTATGGTTGTCACGGTGATCGTTATGGTGATTATGGTGGTCGCGGTGGTTCTATTGGGCCTGACTGCACCAAATGTAGTAAAATAACGCAATAGACTCTTGTTCTTAGGCCATCGTAACTTGATAAGAAATACACAGTCAAACAGCGGTGAGAAACATGGTAAACCAACGCATTTTTATAAAGAACTTGATGTTTTGTATCCTAAGCGACATACATTTTCAAAAGTAACCGTTACATTGTTTGAAAACTGTTTATATATCAAAAGTAGGGATCTTGAACCAAGAGTAAGAAACAACAAACAGAAAGTTTATTAGACATTAAAATTAACAATCTTAACAGTAATTTTTACATTTATCAGCTACAAAATGACAATGCGATGTCTTTCCATATATTATACGATGTAAACCTTTCCTTATTTCAACTTTTGCCCCCTGGCTTATTGGTAAAAACTGGCCAGGAACGCCCCTGCCAACAGATCACTGCGCTCTAAAGGAAATTAACCAGCTTCTCTTCCATTTCTTATGGAATGGTAAAAAGGACAAAATTAAGCCCTCTGTTATAAAAGGCGACTACAGGAATGGGGAAGCGAAAATGATAGATATTGAAACTTCACTTAAAACTGCTTGGACAAAAAAATATCTGGATAAAAAATATTAAGTGGAAAATGTATTAATTTAACCTTCTACTTAAGCGGTGTGGTGATGCACTTGTGTTGAAGGGGAACGTCAGCATAAACAAAATGAACGTCGTGTTCTGGGTGGTCTTGGTGCTCGCGGTGATCTCGGTGGTTGCGGTGGGTATAGTGATTGTGTTATGGTTGTCACGGTGGTCGTTATGGTGATTATGGTGGTCGTGGTGGTTCTATTGGGCCTGACTGAACCAAATGTAGTAAAATAACGCTGTAGACTCTTGTTCTTAGGCCATCGTAACTTGATAAGAAATACACAAACAGCGGTGAGAAACATGGTAAACCAACGCATTTTTAAAAAAACTTGATGTTTTGTATCCTAAGCGACATACATTTTCAAAAGGAACTGTTACATGCATTGTTTGAAAACTGTTTATATATCAAAAGTAGGGATCTTGAACCAAGAGTAAGAAACAACAAACAGAAAGTTTATTAGACATTAAAATTAACAATCTTAACAGTAATTTTTAAATTTATCAGCTACAAAATGACAATGCGATGTCTTTCCATATAATTTATTATACAGTGTAAACCTTTTCTTATTTCACTTTGTGCCCCCTGGCTTACTGGTAAAAACTGGCCAGGAACGCCCCTGCCAACATATCACTGCACTCTAAAGGAAATTAACCAGCTTCTCTTCCATTTCTTATGGAATGGTAAAAAGGACAAAATTAAGCCCTCTGTTATAAAAGGCGACTACAGGAATGGGGAAGCGAAAATGATAGATATTAAAACTTCACTTAAAACTGCTTGGATAAAAAAATATCTGGATAAAAAATATTAAGTGGAAAATGTATTAATTTAACCTTCTACTTAAGCGGTGTGGTGATCCACTTGTGTTGAAGGGGAACGTCAGCAAAAACAACATAAACAAAATGAACGTCAAGGTCTTGGTGGTTGCGGATTTCTGGGTGGTTGCGGTGGGTATAGTGATTGTGTTGGTTATGGTTGTCACGGTGGTCGTTATGGTGATTATGGTGGTCGTGGTGGTTCTATTGGGCCTGACTGAACCAAATGTAGTAAAATAACGCTGTAGACTCTTGTTCTTAGGCCATCGTAACTTGATAAGAAATACACAGTCAAACAGTGGTGAGAAACATGGTCAACCAACGGATTTTTAAAAAAACTTGATGTTTTGTATCCTAAGCGACATACATTTTCAAAAGTAACTGTTACATGCATTGTTTGAAAACTGTTTATATATCGAAAGTAGGGATCTTGAACCAAGAGTAAGAAACAACAAACAGAAAGTTTATTAGACATTAAAATTAACAATCTTAACAGTAATTTTTAAATTTATCAGCTAGAAAATGACAATGCGATGTCTTTCCATATATTATACGATGTAAACCTTTTCTTATTTCAACTTGTGCCCCCTGGCTTACTGGTAAAAACTGGCCAGGAACGCCCCTGCCAACAGATCACTGCGCTCTAAAGGAAATTAACCAGCTTCTCTTCCATTTCTTATGGAATGGTAAAAAGGACAAAATTAAGCCCTCTGTTATAAAAGGCGACTACAGGAATGGGGAAGCGAAAATGATAGATATTGAAACTTCACTTAAAACTGCTTGGATAAAAAAATATCTGGATAAAAAATATCAAGTGGAAAATGTATTAATTTAACCTTCTACTTAAGCGGTGTTGTGATCCACTTGTGTTGAAAGAGAACGTCAGCAAAAACAACATAAACAAAATGAACGTCAAGGTCTTGGTGTTCACGGTGGTCTCGGTGGTCTCGGTGTTCTGGGTGGTCTTGGTAATCGCGGTGTTCTGGGTGGTCTTGGTGGTCGCGGTGGTTCTATTGGGCCTGACTGAACCAAATGTAGTAAAATAACGCTGTAGACTCTTGTTCTTAGGCCATCGTAACTTGATAAGAAGTACACAGTCAAACAGCAGTGAGAAACATGGTAAACCAACGCATTTTTAAAAAAACTTGATGTTTTGTATCCTAAGCGACATACATTTTCAAAAGCAACCGTTACATTGTTTGAAAACTGTTTATAAAAAAATATCAAAAGTAGGGATCTTGAACCAAGAGCAAGAAACAACAAACAGAAAGTTTATTAGACATCAAAATTAACAATCTTAACAGTAATTTTTAAATTTATCAGCTACAAAATGACAATGCGAAGTCTTTCCATATATTATACGATGTAAACCTTTTCTTTTTTCAACTTGTGCCCCCTGGGTTACTGGTAAAAACTGGCCAGGAATGCCCCTGCCAACTGATCACTGCACTCTAAAGGAAATTAACCAGCTTCTCTTCCAGTTCTTATGGAATGGTAAAAAGGACAAAATTAAGCCCTCTGTTATAAAAGGTGACTACAGGAATGGGGAAGCGAAAATGATAGATATTAAAACTTCACTTAAAACTGCTTGCATAAAAAAATATCTGGATAAAAAATATTAAGTGGAAAATGTATTAATTTAACCTTCTACTTAAGCGTTGTGGTGATCCACTTCTGTTGAAAGGGAACGTCAGCAAAAACAACATAAACAAAATGAACGTCAAGGTCTTGGTGTTCACGGTGGTCTCGGTGTTCTGGGTGGTGTCGGTGGTCTGGGTGGTTGCGGTGGGTATAGTGATTGTGTTGGTTATGGTTGTCACGGTGATCGTTATGGTGATTATGGTGGTCGCGGTGGTTCTATTGGGCCTGACTGCACCAAATGTAGTAAAATAACGCAATAGACTCTTGTTCTTAGGCCATCGTAACTTGATAAGAAATACACAGTCAAACAGCGGTGAGAAACATGGTAAACCAACGCATTTTTATAAAGAACTTGATGTTTTGTATCCTAAGCGACATACATTTTCAAAAGTAACCGTTACATTGTTTGAAAACTGTTTATATATCAAAAGTAGGGATCTTGAACCAAGAGTAAGAAACAACAAACAGAAAGTTTATTAGACATTAAAATTAACAATCTTAACAGTAATTTTTACATTTATCAGCTACAAAATGACAATGCGATGTCTTTCCATATATTATACGATGTAAACCTTTCCTTATTTCAACTTTTGCCCCCTGGCTTATTGGTAAAAACTGGCCAGGAACGCCCCTGCCAACAGATCACTGCGCTCTAAAGGAAATTAACCAGCTTCTCTTCCATTTCTTATGGAATGGTAAAAAGGACAAAATTAAGCCCTCTGTTATAAAAGGCGACTACAGGAATGGGGAAGCGAAAATGATAGATATTGAAACTTCACTTAAAACTGCTTGGACAAAAAAATATCTGGATAAAAAATATTAAGTGGAAAATGTATTAATTTAACCTTCTACTTAAGCGGTGTGGTGATGCACTTGTGTTGAAGGGGAACGTCAGCATAAACAAAATGAACGTCGTGTTCTGGGTGGTCTTGGTGGTCGCGGTGGTCTCGGTGGTTGCGGTGGGTATAGTGATTGTGTTATGGTTGTCACGGTGGTCGTTATGGTGATTATGGTGGTCGTGGTGGTTCTATTGGGCCTGACTGAACCAAATGTAGTAAAATAACGCTGTAAACTCTTGTTCTTAGGCCATCGTAACTTGATAAGAAATACACAAACAGCGGTGAGAAACATGGTAAACCAACGCATTTTTAAAAAAACTTGATGTTTTGTATCCTAAGCGACATACATTTTCAAAAGGAACTGTTACATGCATTGTTTGAAAACTGTTTATATATCAAAAGTAGGGATCTTGAACCAAGAGTAAGAAACAACAAACAGAAAGTTTATTAGACATTAAAATTAACAATCTTAACAGTAATTTTTAAATTTATCAGCTACAAAATGACAATGCGATGTCTTTCCATATAATTTATTATACAGTGTAAACCTTTTCTTATTTCACTTTGTGCCCCCTGGCTTACTGGTAAAAACTGGCCAGGAACGCCCCTGCCAACATATCACTGCACTCTAAAGGAAATTAACCAGCTTCTCTTCCATTTCTTATGGAATGGTAAAAAGGACAAAATTAAGCCCTCTGTTATAAAAGGCGACTACAGGAATGGGGAAGCGAAAATGATAGATATTAAAACTTCACTTAAAACTGCTTGGATAAAAAAATATCTGGATAAAAAATATTAAGTGGAAAATGTATTAATTTAACCTTCTACTTAAGCGGTGTGGTGATCCACTTGTGTTGAAGGGGAACGTCAGCATAAACAAAATGAACGTCAAGGTCTCGGTGGTCTTGGTGTTCTGGGTGGTCTTGGTGGTCGCGGTGGTCTGGGTGGTTGCGGTGGGTATAGTGATTGTGTTGGTTATGGTTGTCACGGTGGTCGTTATGGTGATTATGGTGGTCGTGGTGGTTCTATTGGGCCTGACTGAACCAAATGTAGTAAAATAACGCTGTAGACTCTTGTTCTTAGGCCATCATAACTTGATAAGAAATACACAGTCAAACAGTGGTGAGAAACATGGTCAACGAACGCATTTTTAAAAAAACTTGATGTTTTGTATCCTAAGCGACATACATTTTCAAAAGTAACTGTTGCATGCATTGTTTGAAAACTGTTTATATATCGAAAGTAGGGATCTTGAACCAAGAGTAAGAAACAACAAACAGAAAGTTTATTAGACATTAAAATTAACAATCTTAACAGTAATTTTTAAATTTATCAGCTAGAAAATGACAATGCCATGTCTTTCCATATATTATACGATGTAAACCTTTTCTTATTTCAACTTGTGCCCCCTGGCTTACTGGTGAAAACTGGCCAGGAATGCCCCTGCGAACAGATCACTGCGCTCTAAAGGAAATTAACCAGCTTCTCTTCCATTTCTTATGGAATGGTAAAAAGGACAAAATTAAGCCCTCTGTTATAAAAGGCGACTACAGGAATGGGGAAGCGAAAATGATAGATATTGAAACTTCACTTAAAACTGCTTGGATAAAAAAATATCTGGATAAAAAATATCAAGTGGAAAATGTATTAATTTAACCTTCTACTTAAGCGGTGTTGTGATCCACTTGTGTTGAAAGAGAACGTCAGCAAAAACAACATAAACAAAATGAACGTCAAGGTCTTGGTGTTCACGGTGGTCTCGGTGGTCTCGGTGTTCTGGGTGGTCTTGGTAATCGCGGTGTTCTGGGTGGTCTTGGTGGTCGCGGTGGTTCTATTGGGCCTGACTGAACCAAATGTAGTAAAATAACGCTGTAGACTCTTGTTCTTAGGCCATCGTACCTTGATAAGAAATACACAGTCAAACAGCAGTGAGAAACATGGTAAACCAACGCATTTTTAAAAAAACTTGATGTTTTGTATCCTAAGCGACATACATTTTCAAAAGTAACCGTAACATTGTTTGAAAACTGTTTATAAAAAAAATATCAAAAGTAGGGATCTTGAACCAAGAGCAAGAAACAACAAACAGAAAGTTTATTAGACATCAAAATTAACAATCTTAACAGTAATTTTTAAATTTATCAGCTACAAAATGACAATGCGATGTCTTTCCATATATTATACGATGTAAACCTTTTCTTTTTTCAACTTGTGCCCCCTGGCTTACTGGAAAAAACTGCCCAGGAATGCCCCTGCCAACAGATCACTGCGCTGTAAAGGAAATTAACCAGCTTCTCTTCCATTTCTTATGGAATGGTAAAAAGGACAAAATTAAGCCCTCTGTTATAAAAGGCGACTACAGGAATGGGGAAGCGAAAATGATAGATATTAAAACTTCACTTAAAACTGCTTGCATAAAAAAATATCTGGATAAAAAATATTAAGTGGAAAATGTATTAATTTAACCTTCTACTTAAGCGTTGTGGTGATCCACTTCTGTTGAAAGGGAACGTCAGCAAAAACAACATAAACAAAATGAACGTCAAGGTCTTGGTGTTCACGGTGGTCTCGGTGTTCTGGGTGGTGTCGGTGGTCTGGGTGGTTGCGGTGGGTATAGTGATTGTGTTGGTTATGGTTGTCACGGTGATCGTTATGGTGATTATGGTGGTCGCGGTGGTTCTATTGGGCCTGACTGCACCAAATGTAGTAAAATAACGCAATAGACTCTTGTTCTTAGGCCATCGTAACTTGATAAGAAATACACAGTCAAACAGCGGTGAGAAACATGGTAAACCAACGCATTTTTATAAAGAACTTGATGTTTTGTATCCTAAGCGACATACATTTTCAAAAGTAACCGTTACATTGTTTGAAAACTGTTTATATATCAAAAGTAGGGATCTTGAACCAAGAGTAAGAAACAACAAACAGAAAGTTTATTAGACATTAAAATTAACAATCTTAACAGTAATTTTTACATTTATCAGCTACAAAATGACAATGCGATGTCTTTCCATATATTATACGATGTAAACCTTTCCTTATTTCAACTTTTGCCCCCTGGCTTATTGGTAAAAACTGGCCAGGAACGCCCCTGCCAACAGATCACTGCGCTCTAAAGGAAATTAACCAGCTTCTCTTCCATTTCTTATGGAATGGTAAAAAGGACAAAATTAAGCCCTCTGTTATAACAGGCGACTACAGGAATAGGGAAGCGAAAATGATAGATATTGAAACTTCACTTAAAACTGCTTGGACAAAAAAATATCTGGATAAAAAATATTAAGTGGAAAATGTATTAATTTAACCTTCTACTTAAGCGGTGTGGTGATGCACTTGTGTTGAAGGGGAACGTCAGCATAAACAAAATGAACGTCGTGTTCTGGGTGGTCTTTGTGGTCGCGGTGATCTCGGTGGTTGCGGTGGGTATAGTGATTGTGTTATGGTTGTCACGGTGGTCGTTATGGTGATTATGGTGGTCGTGGTGGTTCTATTGGGCCTGACTGAACCAAATGTAGTAAAATAACGCTGTAGACTCTTGTTCTTAGGCCATCGTAACTTGATAAGAAATACACAAACAGCGGTGAGAAACATGGTAAACCAACGCATTTTTAAAAAAACTTGATGTTTTGTATCCTAAGCGACATACATTTTCAAAAGGAACTGTTACATGCATTGTTTGAAAACTGTTTATATATCAAAAGTAGGGATCTTGAACCAAGAGTAAGAAACAACAAACAGAAAGTTTATTAGACATTAAAATTAACAATCTTAACAGTAATTTTTAAATTTATCAGCTACAAAATGACAATGCGATGTCTTTCCATATAATTTATTATACAGTGTAAACCTTTTCTTATTTCACTTTGTGCCCCCTGGCTTACTGGTAAAAACTGGCCAGGAACGCCCCTGCCAACATATCACTGCACTCTAAAGGAAATTAACCAGCTTCTCTTCCATTTCTTATGGAATGGTAAAAAGGACAAAATTAAGCCCTCTGTTATAAAAGGCGACTACAGGAATGGGGAAGCGAAAATGATAGATATTAAAACTTCACTTAAAACTGCTTGGATAAAAAAATATCTGGATAAAAAATATTAAGTGGAAAATGTATTAATTTAACCTTCTACTTAAGCGGTGTGGTGATCCACTTGTGTTGAAGGGGAACGTCAGCAAAAACAACATAAACAAAATGAACGTCAAGGTCTTGGTGGTTGCGGATTTCTGGGTGGTTGCGGTGGGTATAGTGATTGTGTTGGTTATGGTTGTCACGGTGGTCGTTATGGTGATTATGGTGGTGGTGGTGGTTCTATTGGGCCTGACTGAACCAAATGTAGTAAAATAACGCTGTAGACTCTTGTTCTTAGGCCATCGTAACTTGATAAGAAATACACAGTCAAACAGCGGTGAGAAACATGGTGGACCAACGAATTTTTATAAAGAACTTGATGTTTTGTATCCTAAGCGACATACATTTTCAAAAGTAACCGTTACATTGTTTGAAAACTGTTTATATATCAAAAGTAGGGATCTTTAACCAAGAGGAAGAAACAACAAACAGAAAGTTTATTAGACATTAAAATTAACAATCTTAACAGTAATTTTTAAATTTATCAGCTAGAAAATGACAATGCGATGTCTTTCCATATATTATACGATGTAAACCTTTTCTTATTTCACTTTGTGCCCCCTGGCTTACTGGTAAAAACTGGCCAGGAACGCCCCTGCCAACATATCACTGCACTCTAAAGGAAATTAACCAGCTTCTCTTCCATTTCTTATGGAATGGTAAAAAGGACAAAATTAAGCCCTCTGTTATAAAAGGCGACTACAGGAATGGGGAAGCGAAAATGATAGATATTAAAACTTCACTTAAAACTGCTTGGATAAAAAAATATCTGGATAAAAAATATTAAGTGGAAAATGTATTAATTTAACCTTCTACTTAAGCGGTGTGGTGATCCACTTGTGTTGAAGGGGAACGTCAGCATAAACAAAATGAACGTCAAGGTCTCGGTGGTCTTGGTGTTCTGGGTGGTCTTGGTGGTCGCGGTGGTCTGGGTGGTTGCGGTGGGTATAGTGATTGTGTTGGTTATGGTTGTCACGGTGGTCGTTATGGTGATTATGGTGGTCGTGGTGGTTCTATTGGGCCTGACTGAACCAAATGTAGTAAAATAACGCTGTAGACTCTTGTTCTTAGGCCATCGTAACTTGATAAGAAATACACAGTCAAACAGTGGTGAGAAACATGGTCAACCAACGCATTTTTAAAAAAACTTGATGTTTTGTATCCTAAGCGACATACATTTTCAAAAGTAACTGTTACATGCATTGTTTGAAAACTGTTTATATATCGAAAGTAGGGATCTTGAACCAAGAGTAAGAAACAACAAACAGAAAGTTTATTAGACATTAAAATTAACAATCTTAACAGTAATTTTTAAATTTATCAGCTAGAAAATGACAATGCGATGTCTTTCCATATATTATACGATGTAAACCTTTTCTTATTTCAACTTGTGCCCCCTGGCTTACTGGTAAAAACTGGCCAGGAACGCCCCTGCCAACAGATCACTGCGCTCTAAAGGAAATTAACCAGCTTCTCTTCCATTTTCTTATGGAATGGTAAAAAGGACAAAATTAAGCCCTCTGTTATAAAAGGCGACTACAGGAATGGGGAAGCGAAAATGATAGATATTGAAACTTCACTTAAAACTGCTTGGATAAAAAAATATCTGGATAAAAAATATCAAGTGGAAAATGTATTAATTTAACCTTCTACTTAAGCGGTGTTGTGATCCACTTGTGTTGAAAGAGAACGTCAGCAAAAACAACATAAACAAAATGAACGTCAAGGTCTTGGTGTTCACGGTGGTCTCGGTGGTCTCGGTGTTCTGGGTGGTCTTGGTAATCGCGGTGTTCTGGGTGGTCTTGGTGGTCGCGGTGGTTCTATTGGGCCTGACTGAACCAAATGTAGTAAAATAACGCTGTAGACTCTTGTTCTTAGGCCATCGTAACTTGATAAGAAGTACACAGTCAAACAGCAGTGAGAAACATGGTAAACCAACGCATTTTTAAAAAAACTTGATGTTTTGTATCCTAAGCGACATACATTTTCAAAAGCAACCGTTACATTGTTTGAAAACTGTTTATAAAAAAATATCAAAAGTAGGGATCTTGAACCAAGAGCAAGAAACAACAAACAGAAAGTTTATTAGACATCAAAATTAACAATCTTAACAGTAATTTTTAAATTTATCACCTACAAAATGACAATGCGAAGTCTTTCCATATATTATACGATGTAAACCTTTTCTTTTTTCAACTTGTGCCCCCTGGCTTACTGGTAAAAACTGGCCAGGAATGCCCCTGCCAACTGATCACTGCACTCTAAAGGAAATTAACCAGCTTCTCTTCCAGTTCTTATGGAATGGTAAAAAGGACAAAATTAAGCCCTCTGTTATAAAAGGCGACTACAGGAATGGGGAAGCGAAAATGATAGATATTAAAACTTCGCTTAAAACTGCTTGGATAAAAAAATATCTGGATAAAAAATATTAAGTGGAAAATGTATTAATTTAACCTTCTACTTAAGCGGTGTGGTGATCCACTTGTGTTGAAGGGGAACGTCAGCATAAACAAAATGAACGTTAAGGTCTTGGTGGTCTTGTTGTTCTGGGTGGTCTGGGTGGTTGTGGTGGGTATAGTGATTGTGTTGGTTATGGTTGTCACGGTGGTCGTTATGGTGATTATGGTGGTCATGGTGGTTCTATTGGGCCTGACTGAACCAAATGTAGTAAAATAACGCTGTAGACTCTTGTTCTTAGGCCATCGTAACTTGATAAGAAATACACAGTCAAACAGCGGTGAGAAACATGGTGAACCAACGAATTTTTATAAAGAACTTGATGTTTTGTATCCTAAGCGACATACATTTTCAAAAGTAACCGTTACATTGTTTGAAAACTGTTTATATATCAAAAGTAGCGATCTTTAACCAAGAGGAAGAAACAACAAACAGAAAGTTTATTAGACATTAAAATTAACAATCTTAACAGTAATTTTTAAATTTATCAGCTACAAAATGACAATGCGATGTCTTTCCATATATTATACGATGTAAACCTTTTCTTATTTCACTTTGTGCCCCCTGGCTTACTGGTAAAAACTGGCCAGGAACGCCCCTGCCAACATATCACTGCACTCTAAAGGAAATTAACCAGCTTCTCTTCCATTTCTTATGGAATGGTAAAAAGGACAAAATTAAGCCCTCTGTTATAAAAGGCGACTACAGGAATGGGGAAGCGAAAATGATAGATATTAAAACGTCACTTAAAACTGCTTGGATAAAAAAATATCTGGATAAAAAATATTAAGTGGAAAATGTATTAATTTAACCTTCTACTTAAGCGGTGTGGTGATCCACTTGTGTTGAAGGGGAACGTCAAGGTCTCGGTGGTCTTGGTGTTCTGGGTGGTCTGGGTGTTTGCGGTGGGTATAGTGATTGTGTTGGTTATGGTTGTCACGGTGGTCGTTATGGTGATTATGGTGGTCGTGGTGGTTCTATTGGGCCTGACTGAACCAAATGTAGTAAAATAACGCTGTAGACTCTTGTTCTTAGGCCATCGTAACTTGATAAGAAATACACAGTCAAACAGTGGTGAGAAACATGGTCAACCAACGCATTTTTAAAAAAACTTGATGTTTTGTATCCTAAGCGACATACATTTTCAAAAGTAACTGTTACATGCATTGTTTGAAAACTGTTTATATATCGAAAGTAGGGATCTTGAACCAAGAGTAAGAAACAACAAACAGAAAGTTTATTAGACATTAAAATTAACAATCTTAACAGTAATTTTTAAATTTATCAGCTAGAAAATGACAATGCGATGTCTTTCCATATATTATACGATGTAAACCTTTTCTTATTTCAACTTGTGCCCCCTGGCTTACTGGTAAAAACTGGCCAGGAACGCCCCTGCCAACAGATCACTGCGCTCTAAAGGAAATTAACCAGCTTCTCTTCCATTTCTTATGGAATGGTAAAAAGGACAAAATTAAGCCCTCTGTTATAAAAGGCGACTACAGGAATGGGGAAGCGAAAATGATAGATATTGAAACTTCACTTAAAACTGCTTGGATAAAAAAATATCTGGATAAAAAATATCAAGTGGAAAATGTATTAATTTAACCTTCTACTTAAGCGGTGTTGTGATCCACTTGTGTTGAAAGAGAACGTCAGCAAAAACAACATAAACAAAATGAACGTCAAGGTCTTGGTGTTCACGGTGGTCTCGGTGGTCTCGGTGTTCTGGGTGGTCTTGGTAATCGTGGTGTTCTGGGTGGTCTTGGTGGTCGCGGTGGTTCTATTGGGCCTGACTGAACCAAATGTAGTAAAGTAATGCTGTAGACTCTTGTTCTTAGGCCATCGTAACTTGATAAGAAATACACAGTCAAACAGCAGTGAGAAACATGGTAAACCAACGCATTTTTAAAAAAACGTGATGTTTTGTATCCTAAGCGACATACATTTTCAAAAGTAACCGTTACATTGTTTGAAAACTGTTTATAAAAAAAATATCAAAAGTAGGGATCTTGAACCAAGAGCAAGAAACAACAAACAGAAAGTTTATTAGACATCAAAATTAACAATCTTAACAGTAATTTTTAAATTTATCAGCTACAAAATGACAATGCGATGTCTTTCCATATATTATACGATGTAAACCTTTTCTTTTTTCAACTTGTGCCCCCTGGCTTACTGGAAAAAACTGCCCAGGAATGCCCCTGCCAACAGATCACTGCGCTCTAAAGGAAATTAACCAGCTTCTCTTCCATTTCTTATGGAATGGTAAAAAGGACAAAATTAAGCCCTCTGTTATAAAAGGCGACTACAGGAATGGGGAAGCGAAAATGATAGATATTAAAACTTCACTTAAAACTGCTTGGATAAAAAAATGT
>JAJGOT010001103.1:0-75109 GCA_022457155.1 Cladopsammia gracilis | reverse complement strand
TGCTCTAGGAATTACAAAATAGAACATACCGAAAAAATTCCCCCCTAAAGGAGACATTTGCTTCGGGCGTGCGCGTTACTAAAATGAACTATTGTCCATTACATACGATCCCTTTAATGGAAAAGTTTATATGAAAGTCCAAAAGCCACTAAAGCGTAAAACATTTTTAACCTACACTAACACAAACAAAGTAAAACTTGTCTTCTTGTTCATCTCCTAAAGTCATAGTTTCTCCATATTGTAGAATCCATACAAACTAGAAATACGTGTCTCGCAGAACCTCGCGAAGCTCGGGGAAGGAAGCATTGCAAAAGTTTAGTGATTCGGGAGGGAGAGATGGAATTTCTGATTTGACTGGAGAGGTTAGGTTATATGCCGACAATGGCCCCGAAATTTAAAGTTGAGACATTTTTGTTCCCAGTCCGCATTCATTTAACTTGTACTTAGTCCCCTGTCTTCCTAAAATAAAATAAATGGGAGATGGTACCGGTCAGTTTGGGGTTTTTGAGCTGTGGGTTGCTGTAACTGCTATGGCACTTGGCACCAAAAGCCTCCCCTCACCCTCCAACCTATTTCATTAATTTTTGTCAGAAGGAAAATTGGTCGGAAAGTGGATGTATAGTACTGTTGTGGACATGGGTCCTGGACAATATGCAGTGGTGTTCTGTTTATTTTGATTGGGTGAAAGTCTGTTTATCAGGAATACAGCTAACTCCTGCTGTCTCGATTAAATTCTATGTCCCAAATTAACCTTTCCCCTTTAGATACTTAAAAATATTATAAGCGCGACGTTTCGGTGTCGTACTGACACCATTATCAAGCGAAAGCGAAAGATAGAAAAAGGACGCGTTTACAAGCGAAAGGAAATCTGCATACTCTATACAAAAAGCTTAGCCCTAAGGGAATCTGACTCGTACCAAAGAGGAAGCTCTGCAATTTTTGCAAGTACTTAACAACTGCCACGCCTCTCTCAGTTTCACTATGGAGACTGAAAATGACGGCACGCTTCCCTTTTTAGGTCTTAATTTACTCAACAAGTCGTCACACATCGAAACAGAGGTTTATGTCAAGCCCACAAACACCGGGTTGTTGTTACACTATCATAGCCACGTAGATGAGAAATACAAGCATAGCTTACTCAAAAGAATGCTCGATAGAGCATACCGACTATCGTCATCGTGGTTATTTTTTCACGAAGAATGTGATCGTTTGAGAGGCGTCTTCTTAAAGCTTAAGTACCCTCAAGTATTAATTGAGAGATCAATTAAGAAGTTTATCAACTCCAAACAGCTGGAAATTGTGGAAGCAAGAGATCCGGTCGACAGCACGAGAATCGTGATTCCCTTCAAAGATCAGTTCTCCGCCAACATAGTTAAACGCAAACTACAAGAACTTAGCTCCAAAATAGGGCACTCTGTTCAGCCTGTATTCGTCAGCAAAAAGATCGATGAAGACCTTAAAGTGAGAGAAAAGAAACCACTCCTCGTCAATCAGCAACATGTAGTATATAAGTTCAAATGTGACTCTTGTGATGAGAGTTATATAGGTTTTACCTATAGACACCTACATGAAAGGATTGAAGAACACAAAGGCACTTTATCTAGTATAGGCAAACACTACCGAACGACGCACGATTTAACACCTAAGGACATTACAAAGAACTTTAGTGTCTTGAAAAAGTGCCAAACTAAATTTGACTGCCTATTGTATGAAATGCTCCTGATTAGAGAGCACAAGCCATCCCTAAACAAACAGTCAGATTCCCTTAGGGCTAAGCTTTTTGTATAGAGTATGCAGATTTCCTTTCGCTTGTAAACGCGTCCTTTTTCTATCTTTCGCTTTCGCTTGATAATGGTGTCAGTACGACACCGAAACGTCGCGCTTATAATATTTTTAACCATCTGTATTTCCAAATACACTTTGATTAAGCTCCTTTAGATACTGCTGTTGTTTTTGTTCTACATATTGGGTATCAAATAATTGCTAACCCAATTCGCAATTTTCTTGAATGGTTAAGATCGCAGGAGTTTACTGCTGTCGAAGAGTGATGTCGTACAAAAAAAAAAACAACTCAATGGTAGTACAGTTGTAGTAAAAATAATTTAATCTTACTCAAAAACAGCAATGAGACTACAGTAACATAGAATAGTAAAACATTCTAACATACCACAGATAATAGTAATTAAATGTAACATTGTGAAATGATATATATGAAATAAATCATATATGAACTGCGGAAATGAAATCAAATGAAGCATGATCCTCGCAGTTGTAAACGCAATTTAGGCAATTGCGAAAAGAAGCCATGATTTATTTCATATATATCATTTCACACTCACTCCTTTCACGGGAACATATGAACCTACAATTGACCTGCTCCCAACGTCAGTGGCTTCATAGCTCAGTTGGGAATAGACGCGTCTTTTGGAGCTGTGTCTCTTTCGGCTATTTGTTTTATTCTGTTTTTAAATGTTGCGGTTTTTCTGGTTGTGTTTTGGGTTCAAAACGTTTCGGGTGGTTTAGTTGTGATCCGTGGTGTTAATTTCTTTGTTTCCCTTTGTGGTTTCTGTTCGGGGCTTTCGGGTGTGGTTTTGGGGCTTTTTTCGGGTTTTCTTGGTGTTTCTTTTTCGATACTTGGGTGGTGTTTTTTTTTTTTTTTTTTTTTTTTTCCTTTTTGGTATCGTTTTGGTTTGGGTTTTGGCCCTAAATTGAGTGTGTTTTTGGGGATTTGGATTTTCGTTCGGGCCATTAAATATTCTGTTTTGCAACTTGTGGTTTAACTTTGTAATTTGCACTTTGGCCGTTCGGCCATTGTGTTTGCTTTTTCCATTTTGTAGATATAACGAAAGCGTTAGGCTTTTGTTATATTAGTCTGTAATTAGCACTTTTAGCTTGGCTATTGTGCTTTGTGTGCTTATATCAAAAGCGTTTGGCTTTTGTTGTTTTCTCAATTTTCGCAATTATCACTGATAACCTCTAGTTATTGTTTTCCATATTTTTGTACAGCAATAACACTTTGTTATTGTGGTTTATTTTCTCTTCGGCTCGCTGTTTTTTCGTCGGCTTTTTTCGCTTTCGCTTCGCTTTTTTCGCTTTCGCGCCTTTTTCCTCGCGTGTTTTCGGTTTTTTTTTTTGGCGTGCTTCGCGCGCCTTTTCTCGCGTGTTTTCGTTTTTTCGGGTCTTTTTGGCCTTTGTTTATTCATTTATTTCACTTATTTGCTATTATGCGTCTTCCTCGCACGCTTAACGTGCAGTGCGGCCGAAAATTGAGCGGCAACACCAAAGAAGATATCTTGAAAGAAATTCTGAAGGTTTTTAAGGGTGTTGAATGCGTGCAAGTCGCCTTTGACGTCATCCGCGTTACATTCCGGTTAGAGGATGACTTTAAAGTGGCGAAGGCCACTGGAAAACTTGAACCATTTACAGACTTCACAAAAGTTGGTGAAATCTCTGTGAAATGTCTAGATTTCCTTTGTAAATTAAGAACTCTGTAAATGCGCGCATTCACAGAGTTTTTATAACTCCGTAAAAAGTCTGTAAATTTTAACACATTTTCTCCGCTAAGATCGCATAAAATGTGTATATAATCTTGCTAAAATCTCTGTGAATTTGATGTAGAATTTACAGAGATTTTATGCGACAAACAACAAATGTCTGTAAAATCTCTTTACTTTCTCTGTAAAAATTACACGAGAAAACAATCTCTGTAAACCCGTAAACATAAAATCTCCATGTTATCTCTGTAAAAAGTGAGCGAAAAAAAGTGCATGAAATGTCTGTGAAATGTCTGTAAAATGGATACAAAAAAACTACACAAAATGTTAATGCAAAGTACATAAAATGTTTGTAAAATGTAGATATTTTAATGCACAAAATGTTCACGTTTTCTCTGTAAATTAAGCATTAAAAAGTGAGCGAAAAAAAGTGCATGAAATGTCTGTAAAATGTATACAAAAAAAACTACACAAAATGTTAATGTAAAGTACATAAAATGTTTGTAAAATGTAGATATTTTAATGCACAAAATCTTAGCAAAATGTTCACGTTTTCTCTGTAAATTAAGCACGTAAAAGGGACGCGTGAACAATGCACAACATAAAATGTCAATAAAATATCTGTAAAAAGTTAACGAAACTTTGAACAAAATGTTAGTGAAATGTCCCCGATAAGAGCACAAAAAAATGTCACAAAGGAGTTCATATGTCTGTAAAAATGTAGAAAAATTTATTGCAACTATAATTAATACCTTTCAAAATGTGTATATTACATGTACTCTCAATAGAATCTAACTGTAGAAATTAGACTGTTGCTACAGATAAACAAATGGTTTCTACAACTTGACTGCCATAAAACTGAAGTTCTAGAAAAAGGAATAGCGAAATTCATGTTTTAAAAATTAAAAATGTAAGCACCAGCTCCCCGTGTATATGCATATTATGTTGTTTGAGAAGCACTTTCGTCAATCTATGCTCATGTTGTCATAAAGGTATTTCTTAAGGTATACTGTACATGTATTCTGTGTTAAATCTTGATGTATGCCCATAGTTTGTATTTCCTAACAACCAGAACAAGAAAACACTCAAAACTAAATTATAACAAACTGTGATAATTAATTTGTCTCTTAATCTCTATAATTTAAGGTATAAAAATTAGTCCAACAACTGGGTTACATGGAAATAATTCTAAAATAAATAGTATTAAGGAATCAATTTTATTATAATAATAAAACATTAAAACTTTGCTCTTTCATGAGAATAGCACTAAACACGGTATAGACATGTAGCAGATTTAAATAAATTTTCATTTTATAAAATTATGTAAACAATAATTATTAAATAAATAATTCTGAAATTATTATTGAAATAATCTCATATAATAATAAACCTGTTTCAATATTATGCTCATAGATTGTATTAATTATCGATATTATTATTGTTATTATTATTATTATTATTTATTTGTGCACAATCCTTTAGAGTGATTTTACTTAGCCCGTGAAATAATTAATAGATAGTGGACTACTATGCACTAATTCCATTGTATTCCTTTGTTCACTGTGGCTGTTTGGCCATAATTGTTGGATACTGTTTCACGAGTGTAGTACAATCACTCTATTACCTTTTGTATTATTCAGCTGGTACTTATGTTTAACATTATACTTTTCCCGGCCTGTTAAATCAATAAAATCGATATCAATCGATGCCAATTAATCGATTGATATTGGAAATCGATGATCAATCGATGACGTATGTATTTGTGATAATTCGATTGACCATCGATTTCCAATAAAGTTGATTAATTGATATCGATTTTATCGATTGCCATCGATCCCTGGTTATATGGACGGCAACATAACAAGACTTACACTGAAAACGGTTTTTGAAGTTGCCAAAGCGGAGCGACTAAATCCCTCTGTAGGTTACCAAGTTGTCCGCGATGACATCAGTCACCTTAAAAGCATTGCCATGATCTCCCCTTTTCTTGCTTGCAGAGAAGTTGTCACCAATTGCAACAGTGAATGAACACCCTGGTAGACCAGATATTGTGTTCGGAATTTTGTTACACGAGCTCCGAGAAAACATGCAAAAATCGATAAAATCGATCATTTGCGGGACATTTTTTTGTGATTATCGATTGGCCGATATGAATTTACTAATTTTATCGATTGATCGATTGGATTTCCGATGATCGAGTGTCATCGATTTAACAGGCCAGGTACTTTTTAAAGGCCCATTTTCACCCTTGATTCAACGGGTTCAAATGGGTTCTCAATTCTTTCATATTGCTCCAAATACGTCCACCCAATTATATATATTTTTAAATAAATTATGAACAAAATATTATTACATTATCCTCCCTCAAATTAATCACTCAACATAAGGTTACCTTTTGTAATAAGCTTTGTTTCATGTTTTCTTCTGACTTTGCCTTTATCAAAAAGTGCTTTTCCTAAAACTACATGTATAACCAATCCTTCCTTAGTATATGACTGTCCTTTTGGGACAGTCACACCCAATAATTATTTCGTCAGTGCCTTCTTGACATTCACGATGGTGACCTTTTCACTTTCCCTTTATTAAAAAGTTCCTTTCCTAAAAGTATGACTAAAGCTTCTTTGCAATATGTTTGACCTTTTTGGAAAAGTCACACCCAATTTGGTCAGCTCCTTTTTGAAATTCATTACTTTACATCACTGAGTTTCTTGGCATTCAGAAAAAAACAATGCAGCAATTGATGCATAGGATGGTGAAATCTGAAAGGAAACAAAATAATGCATGCCAGTCAGAATGTATTTTTTTATAATTTAAACAATGAGTTTGAGACCTCCATCAAAACCAACTTGTCTCACACTAGCTTTTCAAAATTAGTTTTGGAAAATGTAGCCATGTCCTACACTGTACACATTGTACAGGTCAAAGTATACAAGAGAAGGGCTTTGCTGTAGCAGTGCCTGGTGTTTCCTGGCAACTTACTTTTGCCCTGAGGCAACTAGGAAATTTAAGTTTTTGCATAAAACTCATAATGCTGGGCACCCTGGTTTTCACAGGCTCAGAGCTTTCAGTTCCCTACAATCTTTCTCAGAGCACAGCCCTCAAGAGCCACCGCTCTTGTTTCACAACCTGCCTTTTCTCCTACTCAATGTTGTCATCCCTGCCTAGTAACAGGTAACCTTGCAATACAATAAATCAGCTTTTTTCAACAAATGCATCAAAATGATGTTGCTAAACCCTCAACCTGAATCCCCTGTATCTAATCACCACAAATATCAAGCCCATTATAAATGTATTAACTTACTAGATTCTGTTTCAACAGCATCAGGTTGTTTGTTATCCTCGGTTCTGTCCTCAGTCTAACAGAGTGCAATCTCAAAGTGGAAAATGCACTTTTAAACTGGAAACAGAAAATTTTTTATGGCCCTGAGAACTGTTCTCAGATTGATGTTAATTACCCATAAAACAGAAACAGTTCTCAATCTTAACCAATGGGATAGGTTATATTTTTAATTACCACCCGATGTTTGGTGAATGTCTGTCACTGGCGTTATGCATGACTGATTAACTATAAAAGCCTATTAGTTACTTGTCATAATTGTTTGAGATTCCACAGAAACTATTTGTTTTCTTCTTTTTTTTATTCAGTGCCTGATTCACACACTTTACGCTTTACCTTCATGGACTTCAAGCTTTAAAACCTTTTTGCTTTGCTGCTTAGTTTCTTGCTGTCATCCGTCACAGTGCTTGCTTCATAGAGGAGAAAGACGGGGCATCAGATTTATCGAATTGAGTTCTCTGTGTCGTGTTGCTGCATTCAGTAATCCACTTTTTTGGCTTCCTTAGGAAATTAACAAGCAGAATCCCTTTGACAAACATGACTTACCAATTCTAAAAAGATTTATTGCTTAAATGCGTTTCAGTCGGGTTTATCTATTCTCCGGAATGTTTTCAAAATTACATCAACAGCAAGAACTGTTTGATATCTCGAAAATATTCAGTCATTGTCGGATCGGTCAACCGCGAGCACTGTTCTGAAATATCAACTGCAAGAATTGTTTGATCAAAAGCTCACAAAAATATTCAGAAGTTGTCGGATCGGTCAACTGCGCGCGAGAACTGTTCTCAAAATGACACTTGATATTGTTTGATCAAAAGCTCACGAATATAAAAGCCTAATAGTTACATGTCATCTCTTTAGATTGCACAGAAACTATTTGTTTTCTTTTTCAATTTTATAATTCAGTGCCTGATTCACACTTTCGATTCTTCTTTCGTGTACTGTTTGTTTCTCAACGTACAATGTCATCCTGGCTGCTGAATACTAAAATATGTGTTTATTTCGAATTACTGTTCTCAAAATGACGCTTGATAACAGTGCGCAATATTCAGTAGTTCAGCAGCTCTCGGAACGGGAAAACACCATTACAACTTACCGTGCACGTGGCGTTTGCGGACTGAAACGCATTTTAGCTGTAAACCTTGTATTTAAAATAAGTAAGTCATGTTTGTCAAAGGGATACCGCTTGTTAATTTCGCAAGGAAATCCAAAAGCCGAAAAAGTGGATTACTGAATTGAACGCAGCAACACGACCCTGACAGCGTACTCAGTTCGATAAATGCCCTTTCTTTCTTCTCTATCTCCCGACTATATATATGAAGCAAGCACTGACGGATGACAGCAAGAAGCTAAGCAGCAAAGCAAAAAGTCAAGCTTGAAGTACTAGAAGGTGAGAGTTTTCAGCTAGATGAAAGCGATACTCCACCTAGTAATGTATAATTCAATAATTCATTGCATGGCTGATGAAGGCTTGCTTGATCTCTTAGATCGTCCGACCGATTAGGAAAGGAACACAGAAAATAACACATCCAAATAACGGCGCAAATAATCACAAAACATGATACATTCCCCGACGAAATAAAGTTCGTAAAGCCTGTGGTATTTTATCGCAGTGGGCATTTGTTGCTTAAATAATCATGTTTGGCGGGAACAGCGTCATGCAAAGAGCGCCAATTTCTTTATTGTTTATCTTGGACCGATTTCCTGAACTGGTTATTCGATCGATGGGATCGATGCCTTGCAGATCGAAGGACATTAACATTGCTACGTGAAAAACTCGTAATTCTTGTAGTCAATTTTTGTAGGATTTTGTTGAAGGTATAAAATAAAACTACATAATTTGTCCGTGACTGATTAAATATAGAAGCCCATTAGTTACATGTCATAATTGTTTGAGATTCCACAGAAACTATTTGTTTTCTTTTTTTTATTTTTTATGATTCAGTGCCTGATTCACGCTTTACGCTTTACCTTCAAGGACTTCAAGCTTTAAAACCTTTTTGCTTTGCTGCTTAGTTTCTTGGTGTCATCCGTCACAGTGCATGCTTCATAGAGGAGAAAGACAGGGCATCAGATTTATCGAATTGAGTTCTCTGTGTCGTGTTGCTGCGTTCAGTAATCCACTTTTTTGGCTTCCTTAGGAAATTAACAAGCAGAATCCCTTTGACAAACATGACTTACCAATTCTAAAAAGAAGATTTATTGCTTAAATGCGTTTCAGTCGGGTTTATCTATTCCCCGGAATGTTCTCAAAATTACATCAACAGCGAGAACTGTTTGATATCAAAAGCTCGCGAAAATATTCAGTCATTGTCGGAATCGGTCAACCGCGAGAACTGTTCTGAAATATCAACTGCAAGAATTGTTTGATCAAAAACTCGCAAAAATATTCAGAAGTTGTCGGATCGGTTAACCGCGAGAACTGTTCTCAAAATGACACTAACTCACTTGATATCAACTATGAGAACTGTTTTATCATAAAAAGCTCACAAAAGTATTCAGAAGTTGTCGGATCGGTCAAGAGAACTGTTCTCAAAATGACACTTGATATTGTTTGATCAAAAGCTCAGGAATATAAAAGCCTAATAGTTACATGTCATCTCCTTAGATTGCACAAAAACTATTTGTTTTCTTTTTCAATTTTATAATTCAGTGCCTGATTCACGCTTTCGATTCTTCTTTCGTGTACTGTTTGTTTCTCATTTGTAGCGTTTCATTGTCACACTCATCCCAAAAGCACGTACAAATTATGACGTCCTGGCTGCTGAATACTAAAATATGTGTGAGTGTTTATTTCGAATTTTTTCCCCGACCCAAGTCACGGACAAATTATGTACTTTTATTTTATACCTTTAACAAAATCCTACAAAAATTGACTACAAGACTTACCAGTTTTTCACGTAGCAATGTTAATGTCCTTCGATCTGCAACGCATCGATCCCATCGATCGAATAACCAGTTCAGGAAATCGGTCCAAGATAAACAATAAAGAAATTGGCGCTCTTTGCATGACGCTGTTCCCGCCAAACATGATTATTTAAGCAACAAATGCCCACTGCGATAAAATACCACAGGCTTTACGAACTTTATTTCGTTTCGTTTGGGAATGTATCATATTTTGTGATTATTTGCGCCGTTTATATTTGGATGTGTTATTTTCTGTGTTCCTTTCCTAATCGGTCGGACGATCCAAGAGATCAAGCAAGCCTTCATCAGCCATGCAATGAATTATTGAATTTCCTTGCGAAATTAACAAGCGGTATCCCTTTGACAAACATGACTTACTTATTTTAAAAACAAGGTTTACAGCTAAAATGCGTTTCAGTCCGCAAACGCCACGTGCACGGTAAGTTGTAATGGTGTTTTCCCGTTCCGAGAGCTGCTGAACTACTGAATATTGCGCACTGTTATCAAGCGTCATTTTGAGAACAGTAATTCGAAATAAGGAAGCCAAAAAAGTGGATTACTGAATGCAGCAACACGACACAGAGAACTCAATTCGATAAATCTGATGCCCCGTCTTTCTCCTCTGTGAAGCAAGCACTGTGACAGATGACAGCAAGAAACTAAGCAGTAAAGCAAAAAGGTTTTAAAGCTTGAAGTCCATGAAGGTAAAGCGTAAAGTGTGTGAATCAGGCACTGAATAAAAAAAAGAAGAAAACAAATAGTTTCTGTGGAATCTCAAACAATTATGACAAGTAACTAATAGGCTTTTATAGTTAATCAGTCATGCATAACGCCAGTGACAGACATTCACCAAACATCGGGTGGTAATTAAAAATATAACCTATCCCATTGGTTAAGATTGAGAACTGTTTCTGTTTTATGGGTAATTAACATCAATCTGAGAACAGTTCTCAGGGCCATAAAAAATTTTCTGTTTCCAGTTTAAAAGTGCATTTTCCACTTTGAGATTGCACTCTGTTGTCTATAAATTATGAACCAGAAAAATAACATTTTTGACTGACAGTATACAGCTGAAGGGTAAGTGTTTTCATAAGGAATCAATTAATCTGTGTACTGTACAGGAAGTCATGTTGGTTATCATTAAGTTAAAAAAGCATCATATGATAAAAATAACAAAACAAAAGCCAGAGGAATTCTGCAAACTCTAAATAATGCTGTTACTCCTCTGATTGGAATGCTGTATCACAAATAAGACTCTGCATGTTGTCTGGTAATGTGGCAGTACTCATTTACTCCTAATCTTCAAAACAACTACAGTGTATATAATTCCCTTTTATATAACAAAAATTAGAAATTTCTCTTCCACCATTATTGGACGATATTATTTTTTGGAACCATCTTCCCCTTTCTATCCGCTCTAAGCCTACTAAAAAACTAATTAAGAAATCTCTTTTCAGTCATTACTTATCCCAATACTAAATAAATGCTAGATTGACTTAGTTGCTTTATCTACTTGTACTTAAAATACATATAATTGCTTTCATATGTGTGTGTGTGTGTGTGTGTGTGTGTGTGTGTGTGTGTGTGCGTATGTGTTTATTTGTTTATTGTATGTTATTAGCATTTTCTCCTTTATATCCACTTAATTAAATATCCGTTATACTTTCCAACTATACTATGAGGGTAAAGTATTAGTTTAACTATTTTTTTGGCCCTTTTTCTCTTTATTTCTAACACAGGGTTCAAAATAGCAGCCGGCTGCCGGCGGTAGCTGGTACTTTGACCACACTTGCTGGCGACTTTTCACCAAAGAAAGAGAAAATTCATGTCATGCTTGGATCGGCCAACTGAAATCAAAGTCGCTGCAATGGTATCCTGTAATGATAATTCAGAGCTCTCATAACACCTGCGGTGGCGCTACTAAAAAAGCTTTGAACAGATTATAAGAAGTGGCCTACAGACAAATCGCAAAAAGTGAAAAAAAAAATCATGTTGTTGACTGCTCAGGGTATGTGCTCATTCATTATTGACAGCCGGGAAAAATGAGCCTAGACAAAAAAAGCCTATACAAATTCAAGCTTAAAGCTGTGATTTTATTTTGAACCCTGTTTTGTGTAATTATTCATTCCTGTAAACTTGTTTCATCTTTGGAGCAATAAATACTACATGTACTAATACTACTACTCCTAATGTGCAGAGGCACTGCAAGGGTAAAGTGAACACTTGAACAACTTGGGAAGTAAAAACTGATTGACCCAGGATTTCAAATGTCGGCAAGTCAGTGACAAAAAGTTTCCACAGTCTTTACTGATGATGATCCACAAGTGAGTGCAAATGCTCAAGCTCTCCAAAATTTATAAATGAGTTTTCCTGTTTCACTTTTCTTGAAGTGTGTTAGTTTCCCAGTGTTTCTGCTGGTAATATGTACAATGTAGTTCTTTATTCAGGGTTTAATTCATAACAACATACTTACTTGCATGTTGTCATGCACAGTGTCACTGCAATTATCATCACTTCATGTATCTTCTACAGTGTACCCTGTTGTTCTGTTTTGTAATTAGAAAAAAATATTGTTAGATTAAGAATGCCATTTGTTCATTGTTTACGTGTAGATTAGTTTGATCAACTGAATTGTTGATAAAGTAAATTAAGGCTGAAGTTTTGAGGGCTAACACGAAAAAAACATTACCTTTTTAATCCTTTTATGGTGGCAAAAGAGTTTTTATAGGCATCAACATGGCTGATAACACTAACATTTTGTTTCACTCCCCCACCAATTCATTATCATACATGTAGTTTCATTAATTTGGAACCCAACTGCTTTATATTCATGTGTCTATCATAATTATACATGCAAAACAAGACCAGTGCAAATTATGCTCCTGTGCATGTATAAACACAACACAGAGTCACGCAACCCCTGCATACAGCACTGTAGTTTAAAGTCTACTCTGGGTTAAAAGGGAATTGTGTGCTAATGAGACCATGACTACAGAATCTATCCTCAAAGAGACAGGTGGAGTCCATAAGCAGAGGTTAGTAATATTGATGTCTATGATGCCCAAATGCACTCTTACAGTACATGCATGGGAATATTAGGAATCAAGAGGAATTCCCATGGTGATGCAATGCATTGTAACTTGCAATACAGTGTATCAGGCTGGGGGTTAGACAAACTAAAATTAATCAACAAGTTCCATTGCTGCAAGATGAAAGATACAGTAGTATACATGTACCTCTGGCTCAGACCATTCTACATCTTTTTCATTACTGCATGTTATATGTACAGCAGTACTGTAGTAACTGTTTTGTCATCTTTCTAAGAAATAAAGGAAATAGTCACCATTTACATGTAGATTAAAAAAAAACTACAAACTTTGACTACATACCTGTACATGCATGTATTAATTAGACAACCAAGGCTGTGCTCTAAGAAGAATAGTTGGGAGCCCGAAGTCTCCAAACACTTGAAATCTGGGGTGCTCAGCATATATTAAGTTTTTAGGATATATACATGTAGGTAATATATAATCCTTTCAGTCATATTACTGGGAGATGTTAATTTCATATTACTAGGAGCTAATGTTAATTTTTGTTTTTATTTTTGACAACCCGCCTCGATTAGCTATGCTAACTGCGGGTTGTCAAAGTTTAAAATATTGTTATATTAATAATGAAATAAAATTGTTGTTGTTGTTGTTGTTGTGCAAAAACAAAGATTTCCTGGTTGCCCAGATCGAGGTAAAATTTTGCAATGTTGGGCTGTGTTCTAGCAACACACAGTGGCCCATAGCATGTCACTTTTGACCTTGGGTGATCAGAAAGTGTACAAACATGTAGCTTTTGACAATACTTCTAAGCTGGCACCAATAATGTAGATTTAGAGCACAGCCTTACAGCCCTGACAAGGCTGTACAGTCCAATGTAAAGTAAAAATAACGTAATGATGCTACAGCATGTATTTACCCACACAATAGCTACAGCTGTACATGTACATGAATGCTGTGCTTAAAACTATCCTTGATTCTACACTGTATTTTTGTTTTATCGCGTTAGCAAACATTACATGTACACATACAGCTGTATCTCACACAGACTAAAGAAAAAAAATAAGTGAAGTGCAACAGCTACCTACATGATCAATCAACATGCTGATACATGTACCTACAACAACAAATTAAAATTGCCTTCTTTATGGTGGGCCCTTCTTGTTACAAAGAGCTATCCGATATGATGTTTGTGAACTACATGCATTAAAATCATACATGTACATGTACTAAAAAATACACTGAACTGAGGACGTTTACAACACATGGACCCGGGTCCATGGACCACCCCTACTTTTTGTCAATTTTAATTTTTTTTTTCCAAATTTTTCTGTCAGTCTAAAGGATGGACTGCGGGCTGAGAACCAGGTATAAAACACAGTCTTAAGTTTAAATAAATATGGCATTCAACATCAATATTTAACTTTCTACTATTTTATGCTTTTGTCAACATTGTATTTTATACAATGTATGCAGTCTGATTCCTGGCTGGTACTGTTGGGGCAGGAGCATGTGAATTTTTAGTGCTCTTCCCACAGATTTTGTTTGACGATGTAGAACAAGAAGGACTGGGCCAAGTCCCAAGCTACGGTGTGCTATTACATGTACATGTATTATGGGATGCAGACAATCCCATGTGCTTTTCTTTTGGGTTCGGATAAAACAGAGTCTAGTGGAGTTTAAACAAACACATGCCGAAGCCAGTACCATACTAACTGTTTAGAAATAATAACAAACAAAAGCAATCTTTATCTTGTTCCGACATTTATCAGTATGGTTGCTTGTGCATGTGTTTGTTTATACTCCACCAGGCCTATCAGTACAAGCACATGCACAACGAATCCAAAAGAAAAGCACATGGGATTGTCTGCATCCCATAATTATAGTCGCTTGGGACTTGGTCGAATCCTTCTAGTTCTTGTTCTACATGTACTTGTGTCTTGACATTGCTAAACTTGATGTTGAATGCCATATTAATTTTATCTAAACCGAAGACTGCATTTTATACCCTGTACCTAGTCCGCATATCCTGACAGAAAAATTTAGAAAAAAAAATAAAATAAAACTGACAAAAATTAAATGTGGTCCATCAGGTGGTCCATGTACACCTGGGTCCATGTTTTGTATATGTCCCTGAACTGTCTATTGTCATTTTTGGTACTGATTAACTGAGCAATGTTCACCTTTTCCAAAGGTTTTACCTCCAACAATTTAGCATGTGTACATAACAAGTCAGTGGTCTTATGGCCTACAGTATGGTTTCCTAAGCATGGACGGCAAAGGCCCCAGCAAATAAGAAGTAGATAATACTGTACATGTACATGTACTTCATGTTAAAACTCAACATCACTTGAACAGAATTGCAAGATTGAAAGGAATATTAAAATAAAAGTTTTAGTTTCTTATAAGCTTATTTATTCAAATTGGATCTGTCCTGGTTTACCGATACACAAGGACAAAAACAAAAGACTAAATAAAATACAACGTGAAATCCCTTGTGAAGACTGTGAGCTCGTACAGTCACCAAGAAAGAACCCTGAAATTCGTAGAAAATCTTCAGTACAGGCAGCCAAAAATAGTATTTTAAGTGGTTTACATTGCTAACGTAAGTTTACTTACCTTTAGGAACACAAGGGCAGCAAGAATGAAGCTCTGGAATTGGTGTAGCATTAAAGAACTAGCCAACTGTCATGGCGGTCAAATTTGACTTGACGATACGTGTAGATTGGAAGGAATCGTATGCATAGCGATCGTTGATATGTTGTAAAAACATTGCATGCAGCTTATTCAGAAAACGTGGAACGAGAAAAAGGCTCAAATCACAAGTTGTCTTTTAAAAGCAAGTGAAGTTTTGAACACTGAAAGCGACCAGCAAAAGTTCGTTGAAAGAAGCGCCAACACGAACTGATAAATTCGCACCCAAGACCTCTCGGCCCAGCGGCCGAGCGGCCTAACGGAAAATTGCTTTGATGATTGCCTTTGATTTATTTTATTTTATTCACCATAATGCATTTCTTTTGGATCTCTCGTTCTTCGGAAATCATTCCAATTTCCGTTCCAGGTAAATCCAGGCTTTAAAAATACCTCTTTCAAGAGCTGTTTTGGCAAGGCTAAAATATTAAACTGCTGTGTCAGCTTTGTGCCCGTCACCGGTTTTCACTTTTTTCATTGACATGTGAAGTAAAGATTTGTTGTCCAAATGGTACACAACCGCCGTTGAACTAAGCTGTGTCTTGTATTTTAAAATATTTTTTCTTTGAATGAAACCTTTTTTTTACCGCGCTCGCTTGCGAACTTCAAGCGGCAATCTCTTATGTGTGTGCTTTTGCTCTCGTTGGAGTAGATGTCGGACTGTTACTAAGAGACAGACCATTATTTTTCTGGAGGGGGGGGGGGATGAGAAATATTGAAAAAAATTGTTTGCAGGGCCTGAAAAGACAAAATAAATTGTTTGCAAACACGATGTGTGTAAAAAAAAAATGTTTGCAGAGAAGTCAGTCAGATAAATTATTAAAAAATATTAGTTCCAAAACTGAATATTCCTCAGTGATGATTCTTTCCATTTGGCTGCACAAGACAACTCCTTCACCTTGCCTTCGAAAAAAGCAGCCAAAAAACTCTTCGTTGTGCCAGAGCTTAAGGTCAGAATCTCAACGGGTGTTCATTCAAGGAATGCCGCTTGCCTTGCCATTTAACGTTGACATTCTGTCCGAGAAATGGGCGAGTTTCAGAAGTCTGTCATCTTCCTGACGATATCACCATAAAAGCTAATGGGTCAATAACTGTTTACAAGCTAGCTATTTGGCCGAGTAATATAACCTATGGCGATGGGAATCATTTTAAATCAGCAATGTGCCTGCCTTCACCGCTGGTACCACAGCTAGGCCGGGTGGTACGAGTATGATGGCCTGTGGGAACAACGTCAAAAGAGGATCAGGCCGACTTCGGTACTGTTGAATCGCGAAAAAGCCTGCTGCTCCCTTTGCCTGATTTCCTGTCGTATGCCCTTTATTTGCGCCAGTAGCTAAGTAGGAATTAAAACGGTGAATCATGTATAAAGGAACAACAAACTATAAATTACAAGGAGCGTATGTGGCCAAAATAACTGGCTATAGCCCTATTGATTTTTTTTTTCGAAAAATAGCTTATCTCAATTATTTTTAGCACCAGAGAAGATAGCACTGTAAAAAATGGAAAAAAAAAATTGGCAGGAAGGTGTTCTTGGAAAAAAATGATTGCAGAGGCACATCAATTAAAAAAAAAATTGTTTGCAGAGGAAAATTTCTCATCCCCCCCCCCCCCCCCCCCCCCCAGCTCCAGAAAAATAATGGTCCGTCCCTAAGTTCACTCAAAATAAAGAGTTGTTTCAACAACTCACTTTATTGGGTTAAGAATAAACACATATTTTTTTAGTGAGAAGCACTTTGATACTCACTGTGGTGAGTAAGTTTGTAATCGCATGTTTGAGTAAAAGTGACTTCCACTTGATTTCCTCAAAATAAGGAGTTGTTTCAACTCAATGTGAAATTAAATATTTAAGTCAATTAAATTTCAAGTGAACTAACTCAAAATATCGAGTAAAATGCCTACTTTACTAAAAGAAAAATTAGTCAGTTTTACTCATTTGCGTCAATTTACAGAGATTTTGTGATGCCCAGTTTACATCAATTTACAGAGATTTCATAATTCCCCATTGGCGTCAATTTACAGAGATTTTATAGTGCCCCGTTTGTGTCAATTTACAGAGTTTTTATGATGCCCCGTTTGTGTCAATTTACAGAGATTTTATAGTGCCCCGTTTGTGTCAATTTACACAGATTTTATGATGCCCCGTTTGTGTCAATTTACAGACATTTTATAGTGCCCCGTTTGTGTCAATTTACAGACATTTTATAGTGCCCCGTTTGTGTCAATTTACAGAGTTTTTATGATGCCCCGTTTGTGTCAATTTACAGAGATTTTATACTGCCCCGTTTGTGTCAATTTACAGAGATTTTATGATGCCCCGTTTGTGTCAATTTACAGAGATTTTATACTGCTCTTCCGTCGAGCCTTAAACAACACTGAATAGATTAATTACTTAACTAAATTAAATTATCTAACTAAATTCATTATATATACGGGATTATACTAAAAACCATGAAAAGTATCCTTTATTAACTATTATTAAATTAGATATAAAGTAAATGCATGATTTAAAAGAGCTAAGAGTGGGCTACATTTTAGCGCTCAAAGGCAAGCTGTTCCAGAAAACAGAACCGCTATACTGAAAACTTCGTTTGCCTGCTTCAGTAGTCGGTCTACGAACGAAAAGGTTGTATTTTGAATTTCTTAGATTATGTGAGTGAACACTGGATGTAGCTTTAAAATTACTATTTAGACGATTCGGAGAAAGATTATGTTTGTATGTGTCAATTTACAGAGATTTTATAATTCCCTGTTTGTCATTACTTGTTCAGTGCGCTTGGGGACCACATTAATTTACAGAGATTTGCCATTTACAGACATTTTATATTACAAGTCTAGGCATTATAAAATCTTTGTAAATAGTAGATTTACAAACATTGTTGGCAGATTTTATAAAGTCTGTAAATTGTAAGTCTTTCCCCTCATTACAGCTCCTAGAATTTATAAACATTTTACAAACATTTTATAAAGAACAAGACAACAAAACTATATAAAATGTCTGTCAAAAGAATTTACAGAGATTTTGTTTTTAACAGGTGAAAGTACCAAGTCTGTAAATTCAAGATTTATAGATATTTTATAAAGTCTGTAAATGGTCCAAATTTTCCAGTGCTAGGAACAAGCACGGGTGCGTCTCTTTGGTCTATGGTGCCCGATTCTTGGCGCCCCCCCCACCCCCCCCCCCCCCCCCCACCATGATTCATATATTTGATTATCCTTTCGAGGAATCGGATGCAGTTCTTAAGGAGGTTCTCGCAAGCTATGGGGACGTCAAGCGGGTCAAAAAACAGGCTTATGTTCCCTTCCAGAATATTTACAAGGGAACGCGGTTGGTGTCGATCGCCCTGGAATCGACTCCACCGCGTCAGGTTACTGTTGACGGGTATCTCTGCCGCCTATGGTATCGCGGCCAGCCGCTAGTCTGTAATCTCTGCGCTGTAATAAGGACCACTGTCGGCGCTGCCATCAGGAGGGGCACTTCGCGCGTAACTGTCCCAACCCATGGAATGTCTCGGATGTTCAAGTCCATTATCCTGATGAAGACCAGTTTCCCTCTCTGCCGGGTGAGGGTGCTGGGTCTGTTCCCCCTGGATCTGAGCCCGGTGACGCTACGAAAGTACCACTTTCCACCGGCGAGGCTGCTGCGGAGTCGGTTGAGGGTGTGGTGGAAGGTATGGAGGGTGTTGAGGGTGTGGAGGTGGAGGGAGCTGATGCGGGCCAGTTTGAGGACTCCTCTGGGCACGCGGCATCGGCTGAGGTTGTTTTGAATAGTCAGGTGCAGGCGCAAAGGTGGATTGCCACAAGCGATCCCAGTAACGGGGTGGTAATTTGTGAGTATGGCATGGTGGTGTGTTAAATAGTCAGGGGTTTTTGGCGGGTGCGGAGGGGGACGCCACCAGTGACCCCAATGACAACCGGGTGATTGTCAATGGTAGAATTGTTGAACGTGATGTTGACAGTGGCACTGCGCAGGGGAGTAGCTCCCAAACTCCTATCAATAATGTAATTAGCGATAGTGGTACAGCGAGCGCTGTAAGCAGTGAAAGTAATATTGTAAATACTGTTAATAGTGAACGTAATGTTAGTGTAAACATTGAAAGTGATACAGTGAGTACTGTAAATATTGAAAGTAATGCAGTGAGCACTGCAAACAGTGTAATAAGCATAAACAATGGAAATAATGAAAGTTATGGAAGTAATGCTAATGAAGTTGTAAACAATGAAAGTGGAAATTTACTTCATAATGAGAATAATGTTGAAAGTAGTGGAAATAGTCAAAGTATATTAAGTGACGGGTAAAATAATGAAGTTGACCAAAATGTTGCAAATGATGTTGCCCAAATTGCTGATAGTGTTGTTGCCCAGGATGCTGTAGTTGGCCAAATTGAAAGTCCAGAATCGATGGAGGAGTCGGAGGGCTCTGGGCCTACTCAGCCCTCCTGTATTGTTTCTGAAGTGGGGGAGGCTTCAAGGAACGTGGCCTCTCTGGCAAATTCAAAAAGATCGGTTCCCGTGTTAAACATGCCATTAAACTTAATGTGCCCCCTCGGCCACAGAGGGCCCGGCGTGCTTCTAGGGCCCCTTTGGGTGCGTCGTCGTAGTTATTTTGGCCCCCAATTGGTATAATTCAACGGTGAATACTAATGGCATCCGTGATGAGTGTAAAAGGGCTCCTTTCATTCAATGACTGCTCGGTCTGCGGGCCGATTTTGTTTGTCTACAGGAGACGCATGTCTTGTCTTGCGCGGAGGGGTCGGCATGGTTTTCAGCGGCGGGCTATCAAGTTGTCTCTTCGCCTGGGTCAGCCCATGCTTGCGGTACGGTCATCCTCTTTCGCCCTCAGGTCCGATTAGTCAACTCTTGGGTCGATAGGGAGGGGCGTTTCCTACTTGCAGAATTTGAATGTCGGGATGTTGTTTTTCGGGTGGCGTCTGTTTACGCTCCCAATCGTAACCCGGAGAGGGAGGATTTCTATGCTTACGTTGAGGATATGGTTGATCCTGCAGTCCCCACGGTGGGGTGACTTTAATGCCGTTTTTAACCGTTCTACTGACCGTCGTGGTTCGAACCCTTTAGACCATTTCCATGACAGTTGTGCTTCGTTGAGGGCTCTTTTCAGGTACTGTTGTAATACGGATATCTGGCGTCATCTTAATCCCCCCCAGAGAGGCTATTCCTGGATGAGATGGAATGGTTGTGCCTCCAACCGCATTGATCTCTTTGGTTGTCCCACCTCTTGGCTGGCCTCGGCCCAGTCCTCCTCTATAGTTCCTGTCCTTTCTCTGACCATTCAGCCGTTGTTTTTGTGTGTTCCCCGCCTTCCTTTCTTCCGCGTGGTCCTGGCCGTTGGAAGCTAAATTGTTCTGTTTTATGTGATTCCGACTTTGTGGTGGCTGTGAAGGAGTTTTGGTCCCACTGGCGTAGTAAGAAGGCCTCCTTCTCGTCGGTTGCTACCTGGTGGGACCGCGGGAAGGAAAAGATCAGGGGTATTGCTGTACAACATTGTCGTCGCTTGGCACAGGAAAGGGAGCAACGCAAATTGTTGCTGACCAATTTGCCTTCGCATTTCAAAAAACAAATTGACAATAGGGCTTCCCATTTGTTTGGCATCTATGAGTCCACTCTTACTCAATTGGCATCTATTGAGCAAATTGCGGCCGAGGGGGCCAGGGTTCGTTCTCGCAACCAGTGGGCTGAGGAGGGGGAGTCCTCGTCCAAATTATTTTTACGTTCGGTGAAGAAACGAGGGGCTGAGTCCTGGATCTCGGCCATGCGTTTGTCCGATGGTACCACGGTGACTAATCTAAATGATATCCTGGATTCTTGGCGCGGTTTCTATTCGTCGCTGTTTACTGCTTGTGCTACCGACCGTGAAGTTCAGTCCCGTCTTTTGGACAATCTCACTGCTCGTCTACCCCCCGACCAGGTTCCCCTGTGCGAGGGTCCCTTATCGAACCAAGAAGTTTTGCTCGCTCTTCGAGAGATGGCCAAAGTGAAAGCCCCTGGTTCTGACGGGCTCCCCCATGAGTTCTATCTTACCTTTTGGGACGTTCTTGGTGACGACCTTGTTGAGGTCTTCAATGCATTCTTCGCCTCCGGGCTTCTTTCTCCGTCGCAGCGGCTGGCTCTGATCTCTTTAATTTTTAAGAAGGGGGACCGTCTTCTTCACAGGAATTGGCCGCCTATTAGTCTGCTAAATTCAGATTAAAATATGTGTGCTCGGGCTCTGGCTGGTCGTCTGTTGAAGGTTCTTCAGTTGGTGGTGGCTCCGGACCAGACGTGTGGGGTCAAGGGGCGGTATATCGGGGAGAATGTGGATTTAATTCGGGATGTGGTGTAATATACTAAGGAGAAGGGTTGCTGTGCCGCCATCTTGGCCCTGGATCAGGAAAAGACATTCGATCGAGTGGACTGGGATTTTCGTTTTGCGGTTTTGGCACACCTGGGTTTTGGCCCAGACTTTGTCCGGTGGATTCGGTTGCTTTACACTGACATTTCTAGTGCGGTTTTTTGTCAATGGTTATACCTCGGACCGGCTTAAACCTTCTCGCGGTGTGAGGCAGGGGTGCCCCCTATCTCCCCTCCTTTATGTACTATTCATGGAGGTTTTGGCGGCCAATATTAGGGCCAATCCATATATTGTTTGTCTTTCCCTCCCTCGTGTGCCACGGCCCCTCCCTGTTTTATCCCTATATGCCGATGATACCTCTGTTATCGTTCTTTCCGACCTTGCCTTGGTCTCTGTCTTTGATGTGTACGAAGATTTCGAAAAGGGTTCTGGCGCTAAGCTAAATCTGGAGAAGTGTGAAGGGTTGTTTTTGGGTGGGTGGCGCGGTCGCTCCGATGCCCCTTTTGCCATCCAATGGACAGACTCCAAGATAAAAGTGCTGGGGGTTTTTATTGGTAATAGTGATGTGGATGAAGCAAATTGGTTGCCCCGTATTGAGGCCATGCGGCGGGTTTTCAATTTTTGGCGTCATCGTGTGTTGTCCTTCCAAGCCAAGGGCCTTGTCATTAATGCCCTGGCTCTCTCTAAAGTTTGGTATGTGGGGTCTCTGGTGGGGATGCCCCCGTGGGTCCGCCTGCAGCTTGATAAGCTGGCCTTTTCTTTTCTTTGGGGTGGGAAATCTGATAAGGTTGCTCGTAACATCGTAATCCACCCCCGTCTTCGTGGAGGTCTCTTCATGGTTTCACTTCCGGCTTAGCTGTTGGTGCCTCATTTCCATTTGGGCCTTTGCCGGTAGAGACCATCACCTCTAAGGTGGTTTAAGTGTCGTATCTCTCTTCTTTGGCGTGTGTTCCTAGGTGTATATCCAAGTTTCATCCTATTTATGGTAATGTTGATTGGCTTTCTAGGTGGTGTAGTCTTTCGTGCATGCCGCTTGACCGTCATGTCTTTGATGTGAATTGGCAGGTTGCCCACGGGGTTCTAGATTTCTAGATTTCTTAATCGTTCTTCTTCTCTGATCTGAGCCTTTCCTGTAATCCTGGTTTGCTTTTCCCAACTGTATGAAAGATATGGTGTAATTGTTGTCGCCTCTCGTTACGTCTCTAAATAGATTCATCTGTCCGACACTTCCAGTCGGTGTCGCCTCTCCTGATCGGTTTCGTTCAGAATTTTTTTAATGGCGGCATTTTCTCAAGGCGTTGGAACCTGCTCAAACGGTTTCAAACAGTTTCCTTTGTATTCGATGCTCTCGTAGTTTCGTCGTTGCTCGATTGCGCTGTTTCGGTGGTTAACCTTCTCGGGCATGGATTTCCAGCCACTTGTTGAACCCAGCGTTGTTGTGTTTGCTGTTCTTTCTCATTTGCATCAGAAATTGGTCGTGTTTCACCGAGAGTAAACGTCTTTTCACAGAAGATGAGTAAGCGGGTATAGCCGTCAGTCCGGCCTCCATGAATAAACATGAGAGTGCGCCATTGTCAGCGGTCGCGATTTTTGTTGCCAGGCAACTGCCGGACACCATCAAGTATATAAATATATATATAAATATATTTTTCGCTCGAATTCGCGCGGCTCAGCTCCCGAGGGCCGACAAATTTATAAAAATCGCTGCGTTCGGGCCTTCGGCCCTCGTTCGCGAGGAATAAGGTAAACTACAACAGATCATACATTTAAGCCAAAAGATGAATTCTTGATCAGTGAATTTCGTATGTTACTCTTTAACTGAAAAAGAAAGTAATACAAAAAGGCTGTTCTCCATGGAGAAAGAGAGAGAGCTTGAGAGCTGCCTTGAGAGTCCCTGATTGGTTGTGAAGAAACTATACTCATGAAACAATGTCTTCTTTTTGGAAGGGCAGTTTGGACAACAACTATCTCACCGTCCATCTTTCTCCTTTTGGTGCTAATTGCTCCTCTTGCAACCTCTGTTGGTCATCATTATTGTTTATACGCCAAAAAAATCTTTTCTCCGTCGTATACTTTCATGTCCAGTCTTCTAACACTTTACATAGTCTCATACCGCGAACGTTGCTTCCACATTACCAAAGATCAAAAGTAATAAATTACTGGGCGTTGCCATTTCATCCCAAAGTGTAATTATGATGTCTCCATCATGTGTTTACTTCCACCAAGTAAGATGCCCTTTTTGCTGTATTGTAAAGGCCTTTGAGCTATGGGGGACAGTGAAAGAAGCGGTGGTCCACCATCAGGTTAATAAGAACAATGGTTCACTCTTAATTGATAATGCTAACATGCTTGCCTCTACGATAGCCGATTCACGTCTACTTTGTTATGTTTAATTTTTCCATGTCCAACTTCCATTTATTCGGACCCACTTTTCATTCCCTGGTTGCCAATCAACGCATGGCTCTCATTTACGTGCAGGCTCATTAGCCACACTCATTTTTCAGCAAACTAAACAGATAGCTGACCTTTCAACACCGTTGCCATCCGAGCAAAGTTTTGTATACGTTTCTTTAACACGTTCTGACATATTATTTTTTTACTAACATTCTGTCAGTTTTAACTTTCAACTGGCCAATCAAAAAGTAATAAATATGGAAGGCGAAGTTGCCAAGATAAGTTAGAAAGTGGTGTTGACTGGCCAGTTGCACTGGTTTCAAAGTAACAGCGGTTGCTATATCAATACCAGCTTATTGAGCTTTGTTGTAAACAATGTCGTTTTTCTCAAAATCTTGTCAGACACAAAATGAAACTTTAAAATTTTGTAGTACTCACTTATTAGCGGAGCACTCGCGGGCCGAAGGCCCGCTGCGAAGCTCCATACTCATAGAACTTATGCCCGTCATTTTTCATGGTCATGGCTAGCGGAATGTTTCGCGGGCGCGCCTCCGTGACATGTGGGTCGGTGCGTCTGAGCGTCGCGCAAGGCTAACTCGCGGGCACGTATGACGTCGCAAAACATGCGCGTATGACGACACACAACATGCGGGATCTTAGCAATTTTAAAAGCAAAGCGAGGCTTTGTTTTTCGCGCGGCTACACAGCCGTCGGCACGGTAAACACTTTAAAAGTTTGGATCTTTCACTGTAATTAGCGGAAAAGTAAAGTCGTTATTTCACTGCATTTTTCGCGGTTTGCTACTCAATTCAAAAGGGACAGACCTCAAATAAATGTGGCTACTAAACAGATCTGAATTTCGTAACTGTTCATCAGTAGGATGCCTTAAATGTGTGCAATTCCACAATCGGTTTCGGCTCCATTAAATCCTATACCAATTGCAGAACATTTTAGGAGGAGCCACCCACAGTGTGAGCACAGTTACTGACAAGACATACTAGTAAGGAAAATACACCCTCCGTGCAATAAAAAGTGGTCTTCTACGGGAGGTAATCTCTCATGGGAGGTACTCACCACGGGAAGCGCAAATTTGAGTAATGTTTAATCTAACTTTCATGGTAATCGCAATACAATCAATAAAACAACTGATTTCTCAAACGACAATGATAAACAAGTTAATATGTTTGTGGAGGTCGATTCACGAAATCTTGTGTACTCTTCTAATAACCACGAAAAATGTAAACGATGACTCTTACTTCAGTGTTCAATGTTCAACAGTAGAAGACTTGAAAAACGATCAATTGTGGACTGTTTCGCTGACTTTAGCTGAGCATCCAACAGTTCCTCCCGTACTCGGAAGACTGTAGAAGACAGTCCCTCCATTCCATGCCAGTCAGCAAATTGTGACAACTGATTGGCAAGTTGTGCAGCTTTTTGGATACAGTTTTAAATGATTTTTTGTGAAGACTTAAAGACAACTTGAAGGATGCGGAGCTTCTCGATAAACGTGTATACCGGATATCCTTCGCGGGTGGCACATGTAACTGGAGTCATGTCACCACCAAAATCCATGTTTATCATTAGAGTTCATGTTTATTAGATAGTGAAAATAAAGTCTTTTGTCCAAAATATTGCGTTATCTCGGAGGTGGTCGCTCACGAGAGGTAAAAGTACAGAGTAATTCCCAGTCCGTACTCTCAAAACGTGGTCGCGGTCTCCTACGAGAGGTTGCAATTATAGTAATTTGACTGAGAGACAAAACGGTGCTTTGAGAAGCGGTCGCTCATGAGAGGTGGTCTCCTACGGGAGGTGGTCTCTCATGGAGGTTCGACTGTATATCTATATTTCTTTAATAAGGTAGATATACACCGGAACAAAAAGTGAATGAAAGAATGAATGAATGAATGAGTGAATGAATGATTGAGTGAATGAATGAGTGAATGAGTAAATGAATGAGTGAGTGAGTGAGTGAGTGAGTGAGTGAATAAATGAATGAATGAATGGATGAATACAGCGGAATGTAGGAATGTCTTACTTTTTAGACCTAAGTTTAACTTTGTTTTTTTTTCCCGTAAAACCACTCAAAACACTCGGGAATCAATATAGCCTGCGAGCAGGCTCACTTGTTTGAGGTATCGCGCGAGTATCTTGGCGGCGAAAATGGGTTTAATAAAGACGCCACGAGTTCAAGCTGTGCACGGCTTCTTGTTATACCTCCCTTGCAGTGTAAACTCTGTACAGCCCCCGAAATGATCCCGACCCCGAAATGATCCCGACCTCGAAATGATCCCCGACCCCGAAATGATCCCGACCCCGAGATGATCCCCATTTTTTCACACTGACCCCGAAATGATCCCCAAGTAATTTTTGGAATGGAATGGCCTCCCGTCCAGAGAAAGCTGGAATGAATAAAATAAAGGCAGTTAAGGAAATTCTCATTATATGCAGTATTCACTTATTTATTCATTTTGGGCAATTCTTAAAATAAATAATTATAACGCATTTTTTAACGATTTTTCAAGAAACTATATCATTTCTTATTTTTGCGAGTGTAGCATATTCAACTCTAACTAATAACAAATACAAACTTATCCGCTTCTTATAGCAGAACCGGCATGATTTAAAAGAGGAAATAAACATCATCGAACGTGAACATCAACAACCACATTATTTTAGTAACGAGAAATACAACACAATTATACGATCAAAAACTTAATTGGTAACAATACAGCTAGTCTATCAAAACAATACGAAAGAATCGTTATTAAGTTTAATACTGAATGCATGTTTTTAGCGGTCAAAGTTTAAGGTGTAGCTTCCTGTATGTCACCGATGGGGATGCTCCTAGTAACGTTTGGGCTACTGTATGGCACCACTAATTATCTATTGCGTCTGCCTTGACTACAGTTGCACGTTTAGAACATGAATAAGGTAGAAGCTCAAGTCAGTTGAACATTACTTCATATAACATCTGTTTGATATTCCGTCTCATGTGACAGTAAAGATATACTTTTGTGTTTAATTTCGCTAAGTTACCTTGCGCATAAGGGTAATAGCGAATCGAAAAAAGCATTCCAATTCTGGTATCTTTTATGGCTTTCTATATATCTTTTGAACATTCCTTTGTTAATTTTACATAGAAGCTACACCCTAGAGCTACTGCTCACTTTCAGTATGTGTACCACTGTTCATCTTTAGTACACTCGTTACACATGTAACAGTCCCCGTCGTAGTTCTGCATGAGCTAGGCCGCTTTCATTGGCGTTAACACCTGCAGATAGCCATACATGAGAATCAAAATTTCCTTTACTGCCTTTATTTTATTCATTTCAGCTTTCTCTGGATGGAAGGCCATTCCATTCCAAAAATTACTTGGGGATCATTTCGGGGTCCGTTTGAAAAAAATTGGGATCATTTCGGGGTCGGGATCATTTCGGGGTCGATTTGAGGATCATTTCGAAGTCGGGGATCATTTCGGGTTCGGGATCATTTCGGGGGCTGTACAACTCTCGTAAGCAACTACCTCGGTGTAACATTTCGGGTGGTCACTATTATTGTCGGTTAAAATTATAAAATTATATTTTATATCATTACTTATTCCGAATTCCGAATTCCGCCATTCGTGCTTTTCCAACCTACCTGTTGCGTGTCTGTAGTTTCGCGTTGTCATTTACATTGTAATTGATCTCTGTAACATGTTTCTGCACTGAACGTGGCAACACGAAATAGAGCGTAAATTAGTGGAAAGCTTTCTGTTTTTTTAATACATGGAGAACTTGAAAGTACTCCCTCAATTTTGTTGGATCATTTGTGAAAAATGAACTGGTTCTTTAGCACTCATGCTTTATATTTATGATAACATAACGGCCAGAAGAGCGAGAAGATAGAATTTGAGGTGAGCAATTAGATTGTACCAGAAACCCATACAGTAAGTGGGTTGAAACGTGCAACTGTCCGATTGTACGCTTCAAAACATGCTTCCGATTATTCAATTTGCTAAGAAGTTGTTACAGCCATATTTGGAAAATCAAGATAAAAATATTAACCAATCAATTCGCTAGAACAACTTGCTCCAATCTCGAGGGACCGAGGGGTTTCCAAATATGGCCTAAGCAAAAAATGAATATTCAAACCACTTATGGGTTTCTGATTGTACATGGAACATTGCTGCAATTATGAAAGAGATGTTTCATCGATATAAATAAAGATATTTTTTTGTATATTTTTTTGAAGATGAATTTTTGCTATAAGTAGATTGTTCTCCTTCAAGTAAGAAAAACTTTCGTTGCTTGATTCTTGCTCGTTACGATAAACTGTCGTTAAAAGCCGGGGACTGTTGTCTGACTTGAATATCGCTCGTGTCTAGTTATCAATTTTCGTAAGAGATAGCTTGAATATGGCTCGATTCTCGATCAGTCAAGCCATCTAAATGTTTAACGGCGATTCATATGTCTCGCTCTATTCTCGCTCAATTCTCATTTGTTTGTGTCGCTCGTGTCAGCCGAATAATCACCATGACTTGTCACGTTTTATTCTCGCTCATTAGCATATTTTTTTTGATGGCCTGAATCTGGCTTGTCTGGTCTGAGAATTTTCGTACAGGAAAACGCGTGCAAGCAAATTCGGTTGGTTTTACTTTTACTTCTTAAGGTTAGAAAAGTGACACGAGATTTTTTTATATTATTTTTGACACACTGAATTGAAAACCGGAGATCAATTTTAAAATGCACTTATTTTCATTGTCATGGAATCTCTCGTGTAAGCTATCTGTTTTTCAATTCTATCAGTTACTTTCTCTTCAACTAAAGTATGACTACTATTTTCTTGTTTGGTAATAGGACAATCACATGACTTTTAGAGGGCATATAGTTTATTTGTGGCCGGGGGACACAAATAAACTATATGCCCGACAAAAGTCATGTGATTATCATTATTATCAATACACAAGGCTAAATCGTACAAATTCATTTCATAAGAAAAAAAATGTTTAACAGAGATGTAGCATGATGTTTTGTAAGCTCCCGCCATCCCCCTCTGCCGCGGCGAGCAAAATGAAAATACAACGAAAACCAAATAAACTCAACTAGCTTCTCCGCATCTTTTGAAACGACGTCCGTGTTCTGTCCTTCCATGAAGTATCGATTCAATTTCTGCATGTCTCCTGACTGAATAGATGATTTGTGTTTTGGTTTCGCATTGTTTTCTTTCGTAAAGAGCTTGGCCTTCGCTTCAAACATTTTGTTGGCAGACATGAATTCGCTGTCTTGCAAAATGTTTATGCTTCGGCTGAGTGGAGCACAGGTTAGATGGCGATGAATGGCCGCTCTAATTCCAATCAATGCACTTGGGATTAATGCTTTGCCTTACTCTGTTTCCACTTCAACGAAGAACGTTCGCAGAATTTCACTCAAGTCCGTTGCACTTCTGTAATTTTTCTTTGCTCGCACCATTTCTCGAACTCTTTTTCTCCCCACTCAGTTGCTCTCTTGGTGTTTTTCGCTTGAGCTTTTTGCCAGGGGCGTAGCCAGCTTTTAGAAGAGTTGTAGACCTGGCCATCCGGTCCGCATCCGGTCCGCAAAGGCCGCTTCTAGGGGGTCCGGAGGCATCCCCCCCCCCCCCCTGGAACGTTTTTGATATTGGCCCTTTATTCCTCACTTTCTGGTGATTTTATGTGTATCTTGACAGCACCGAAATCCTAATATTTGATAAAAGAGAATGGATTTGAATTTTTCATTTCCAATTCTTAAAAATGTAACACAAGTGGGCTGAACAATTTGTAGGCCCGGGCCTACGGGCCTATAGGCTGGCTACGCCACTGCTTTTTGCTCAATTTCATCCAACTGCTCGTTGTCTAAGTCCGAGTTTTGACTAGAAAAAAGCTGAAAATTTGGGCGTTCTTCCATTTTAAAACTATAAAATCTCCAAACGGCAAACATTCACTACGCAAGTTGTTCGCACCTGAATGGTTTTCCCGCGTCAATAAACGTAACCTGTTTGGTTAATATTTATCGGATGATGAACCGTGAGCCAATCAGAAACAGGGCCGTAAATACGTTTGCAGCCCGTCAAATCCAATATCGCTCGCCACTCACGCGTGTTTTCTCGAAGGCAGTTTCTTATTTGGCTGCGTATATTGACAATAATTGGCAACTTCTTTTTTCTACTGTAGACTGAGTTTCACCTATGTGCCCAATATAAATGTTTGTGCACGCTTTTGTAACATTCACTAGTTGAACAAGAGTGACAGGAGCAAAAGTTTAATTTCATTCAGCAATATATGAATTGATAAATTGAGACAATTGGCCACTGTTTGAATGATAATCGCATGAGCCCATGTTCCCTGACATGACATATTACTCAAATATCATTGCCAAGAATGGTCAGTATTACTCTCTATAAACTGTTTGGGGTTATGCAGTAAATACTGAATGCCAAGACTAAGTATATGAAAGTGGTTGTTAGCATTTCCATACAATTGATGTGATACAGCACGAAAAAAAAAACAATCATCACCTCCTCCAACATCAAGAGTAGTTCTATTTAATTCAATCAACCTACTTTCTAGTTGTGAAACTGAATTTATGGCACCTAAGGCATCAAAAGCAGCCATGATAAACAATTCATAATTTTAGTTTACGAAATAATAAATTTCAATGTATATTTTTTGCTTTCAGTTTGCTATATTCATTGCTAATTAAGCTACGTTGAGCACTCCAAGGTAGTAACTCTTTTGTCCACCTCAGGATTTCAATGCGATGAGTACGACGACTCTTGCATACTATTGCATAATCAAACCGTAATAGCAATGATTCAGTATTCCAAAATAGAACAAAACCCAAAATTCATGCTATCTTGCTCTTCCATTTTCTTGCATAATCAAACCGAAAGATTTCTACTTAGCTAAATCAGCAAAATCTGACCTATCTCTGACCATACTAATGGAAACACTAATGGCTTTATGACAAATGATTGACAAGAAAAACATAAATTTCTTGAGCCTTTGAAAATCAATTGACCCGTATCGAACAAAATTTGTAGCGTCGCGACAAACCAACCGCATATGTGTAAAGCGTTGATGATAACAGAAAATTTGTCTAAATAAACAGCCGTCTCGAACAAAATTTGTAGAATTACGACAAACCAACCACATGTGTGAAGCGTTGATGATGACACAAAATTTGTCTTTAATAAACAGTTTTATCGATAGTGCCGAACCCTACTTCGTTACCATAATAAATGTGACAAAGATTGATGGGTAAAGTTAGATATCAAAAGTTGATAACATAATGACTGCCAATTCCCTAGGGAAATTAACAATAGGTCCGGGGGTACTCCCCAAAAACTTTAGTGGCGGTGTGCGATGCCCTTCTTGAAATCCTAATCGGTATTTCCAACCATGTCCTTAATGCCGTTATATAGCTTGTATAAAGAAGCAACCCCCCGGACAAAAGTTATCAACTAAGGAACACCATTTTTACATCCTTCTATTATACTCATACCTATATCTCGTTTGCGCATGCGCGCATTAACGAGATAAAAAAGCACATGAAAAACGTAAGACTTTGGAAGAGAAGATGACCCAGCCGTATTACACATTGCCAACTCTTTTCTAATATGGGAAAAGGTATTCAGTTTTAATTTTTAGCCTAAGCGTACAATGAAATAAAAAATATACACGATATTGCTTCTTTAAATGTATTACTTATGACATAACTTAAAAGTACATTCCAGTTTAGAAATCAAAAAGTAATGTTAATACGTTCAATGCACAAAAGTTCTCCTCCGTGACAGCAGTTTGCGGAGCTAGGAAAGGGGCCCGGGTGACAAGCTCCCCCCCCCCCCTCATCTTTCAAACGGTTTCCAACATTTTGAATCCCCCCACCCGTTATTCACTCCGTCGAATTTCTATTTATTTCAAGTACAGAATGTACATGCACGTAGTTTAAAAAATCAGCATAATATTTCTACAAGTTAGCTAGCTCAAGTTAGTTAGCTAGTTAGTTAGGTCGTTAGTTAGCTAGCCACAAGTTAGTTAGCTACAACTAGCTGCAAAATTGTTGAGAAGCTCTCACAAAAAAACACTCACTTTTATAAAAAATGATGCCTCAAAAAACAAAAGAACAATATCTTTCCCTCACAACCCCCCCCCTCCCCCGTTCAATGTTGTTAGCCAAAGTTTTGGGCATGGCGCCGGTCACAACACAACATTGATAGGGGGGAGGGGTAAGGAAAGGTAGCAATGGTGCACTTCTTCCAAAAAAGCACTTGTGAATGAAAGTGTCTACTTTTGAAGCTAATTGTAGCATTGTCTACATGTAGCTAAATTCAAGCACCTCTAACACTCACATTGTACAGTGATGTAGACATCTTTAATGGCAGGACTTCCAAAACCATTGTCAGCAGTACATCTGTAACCTCCCTCCTCATGTCTACTGATGGTCAAAGGAAAGGTGACAATGCTATTATCAGAAAGTCTTGTCCAGGTGATGTTTGGTTCTGGACTACCAACAGCATTACAGTCAAGGGTCACGTTATCATTCTCAATCACTGTTTGGTTTATACCAGGACTGTCAGTGATATCTGGTGGAACTGCAAAACCAAAGCAACAGGACCCAAGAAACTTTTCATTAAAGTGGAGAGCTAAAACTTAACTACATATGCTTTCTATCAGGTCAACATTGCAAGAATCGATCAGGATGGCAGGTAATATTATGCACTTATTGACTGAATGGGATGACCGGATGGGAAAATACTTTGCTCAAGTTCATGGCGTACCTCATGACCAAGAGCCAAATAATTTCCCGTCCGCCCGACCTAACTCAGTCAATAAGCATGTTATTATACGACCACCACCGCCCTTCAGTTTTCTTTCAGTTTTTCTTTTATTCACTTTTCTCCCGTGGTTACAGCATTCATTTCGCACACATTTTCTAAGAGCCAATTATATAACACAATTTATTAGGGAAGACAGTAAAGTGTATTTTAACCATGTAAACAGTAGTTTACAGAATATTCTAAAATCCAAGCGTTTTAATTTTCGCTAAATTTAAAGAAAATGTCAACCGAATGTGTAATTCAATACGTCAGGACATCTTTACAACGCAACGAGAATGATTACAAAGAAATCGTTCACAAAATGCTCGCTAATCCTCTTCGTGTGATGTTTTGATCACATGGTGACATTTCGTCGGAGCTGAAACGCTCGGAGTTTAGTCAAGTGAGCGGAAGAATTCAGGAGGGCAAAGATTCTGGATATTGATCAACCGAATACTTGCTCCTTAAAACAGGCTTTGTGTTTGGATGGACCCTTGGAGGAATTCTTGGGCTTAAAATTTTCCTTTCCACTGTGCATATGCGATAAGTTGATGCGATGCCACGACAAAGCTATCCCGACTATTTTAGCACTAAGCTGTGCTACATTGTGGGATAATCCGGAATCCAGAAGCGTCTTAATGCACGTCTTCCTCATAGAATGGTTGATTAATTTAGCGCTCGTCGGCATTGGCATTTTACATTCTTCGTGTCGCTTGACAGAAACTCACCGATTTTATTCTTCCCAGTGGACTGTTCAGGTACCAAATTTGACCGTCAGGTTTTCGCCGATGACTAACAGCCAGGAAGAATGGGCTTTCCGGTGTTTCTCTTGTGGTTGCCTGTAAATAAACTCTTTGAAACATGACACTGGGTATTTCCTGTCACCTGCTTTGTATGCCTTCCAGGGGGCTGCCTTCCAGGTACTCTTCATTACTTGATTTGTCTCTATTCAAAAACGATGTCACCGAATTTCATCTCCTTTGCTTCGTGTCTGGCGCGGTGGAAAGTGATCAAAAACCACATCGGATCATAGACACCGTTTGTTAGGGCTACCGTACCGTGGCATTTGGTTTGTTTCCTTTTCCCTTCCTTTTGAGTTCACGGCGGTTTGTCTTTAAGACTTCTCTCGACACTTTGAATTTTTCGTTCTTAAGGATTTTACGTTTGCGTTATTAATTGGGCTGGCTTGGTGCCAAGCCTGCCCGATTTATAAAATGCACGTGGTTTCTGGGTCACTTTTTGACGCCTGTCCTAGAAAGTTCTAGAAAATTCTGTTTTAAGTGTTTTTATGATGGAAAGTGTGATTCGATAATATGCAAAGCGTGGTAGCGAGACTGTTATTTTTAAGAAGTTTTGATGTCTGTTTATTGAATTTAGAGAGGTTGATTAGTTACATAACTGTGTAAAATGTTTTGTTGCTCAATGAGAGAATAGCGGATGGTTTGGTTTAAGAAAGTGAAAGCCTGCTTGGATCACTTTTTGACGATAAGCATCGCGGTGGATAGTATTGTCGAAATGGTCCCATCAAGGGAGAGGGAGATGGAATAAATTGGTTTGGCGAGCTGGAGTTACAAAGATGTCGCAGTTGTGGTTGAGATGTGTGTATTTAAATTGGGATAGATCGTAAGATAAAAGGGAAATTTCTAAAATAAATTGGTTTCGTGAGCTGGAGTTACAAACATGTCGCAGTTTAGATAGCTGTCACGAAATTATTGCTTGTTTACCGATTGCTCTTTAAGGCAATTTTCATTAATATATTTATTCGTTGTCCTTTTATTTTCGTTAAACGTGTGAACAATCTTTTCATAACTGAAATATGGTATGATATGTTTTTGAAGATCGGAAATTGAATGTTGAATGGTATTTAAGAAATGTCGTTAGGAGTTAATGTTATCAAAGTTGTTGTTGACGTGAAGATCATGTTGTATTTTTCATTTGTTTAAAATTGAAGATTTCCAGCTTGCGTCGTTGAAAATTGATTATGCTTTTAGCGGTAGATGTTATCATTAGATTATTTTTCACTTGTCAAAAACTGAAGTTTTCCACATTGAGTGGCTGAATTAGTGATAGAAGTTATGAGAGGTATTGTCGAAGTGATGGTCATATGGTGTTACTGATTTGTCACAAAATTAACATTTTCCTGCTTCAAGCCCGATTTTACTACTCGTAGAGTTCTTGTTGTCCTCAAAGCAGTGCTGGATGCTTCGTGAGAAGGAGTAAATTGTGTCAGGTTCGTATTCTGCGGTATCCTTTTCCTTCGCTGAAATTTAGAAATTTCTGTAAGCTTTACAGAAGCAACACTGTTTCAGTTTGGCATCTCGCGGGAATCCTCGCAGGGTTGGACGACTTTTTCCGGCGCGCTCATGCCATTATGTACAACCCATATACGGAACTTGTATCGATGGTTTTGCAAAGGAAAGGATCGTAGACAAACGCTAAACAGGCGTAGTTTCGAACCATTTCCTAAATAAAAAACATAAGCAGTGTCTTAGAAACGCTTTTCCTCCCCACCCTCCACATATTCAATGTTGTCCTGCAGGTCTGACCATTTACCTGCCATTTATGAGACGAAATTTGAGACGTAATTTGCATACAGTCTGAAAACGGTTCACGATTATGCAAATATGGAAAACTGGGAACACATGCTTGAAATAGTTCGCTTTTTTGTCGTCAGCTCTTTAACAGTTTTCCGCCAGAAATATGGGGGGAAAGTTAAGTTAATATCCAAGAGTTAAGGTTTGTATATTTCCATTGTTTTTTGACGTTACAGTCGCCAAGATTTCTCAAGGAGAAAAGGTTTTGTTTTTATTGTTGGTCACGCATACACAAGATGGCGTGATTTTATGTCTTTCGTTCGCGATGTTCAACAAATTCTTAAAAATCCCAAATTTATTTCCCCAAACAAAACTTTACATATTGAGAAAGACCGTCAACTCTAGTATTGTCATTCGTAATATTACGAAATTCTGAACAAAGGTACATGCTGAAAATCATCGTTGTTTTTCGCCTACCGTTTTACGGAGCACAAGTGAGCCATAAACTTTTGACTTCCCTTGAATACTTAGATTAACCCTATTCAGACCGGGCTTTTTTGGATCTTCTGAGACCGGGGGGGGGGAGCGGAATCCGCCCCCCCCCCCCCCTTCGTAACTTCTACAGGAAAGTAGGTATGGACACCAAATTTTCAGGAGACATTGTATGTCCGAAAATTCTATCGATCCACATAATTATGTTGTCATGACAACTTCTATGACGTCATAATTACGTCATATATTGACAGTTCATTCACAGAAAGTGTTTGCCGTACCTATCTCTAAATTGTTTTGAATAATGACAATAATGTTTTCTCTGATGATGTTGGAAAACATTTTTAATGTATATATTGGTACTTGTAACTTGTAGCAACATGGTGACGTCATCATGACGTCATAAAAATATATTTGATTTGATGTTTTAATTTTTGTAATTAAACCACAATCTAAGGGAAGTATAAATTTTTCTTACTCTGTAATTGTTTAAACATTTGTATAACAACAACTTTTTATGTTACCATGACAGTTAATATGACGTCATCATGACGTAAATATGACGTCAGATGTGCAAGAAAACGTCCAAAACGCGAGAAAATGTCACCTTAAAATACTTAGAATGTATTTATTCTAAAAAATACATAAAAAATAAATAAAGCTAAAATAACAAAAAATAAAGAGAAAACAACATTAAAAAAAGAAAATAAATTTCGAACATTTTTTTGGAACCGCCATCTTGGATCCGCCATCTTGGATCCGCCATCTTGGATTTGGAATATCGTATCCTGAGCACGGAATATGCGTTAAAATTACCCCAAATCACTCAAAATTAAAAGATTAACATTTAAATCAAGCAAAGAGTAAAAAACAAAAATAAAAAATAGCGATAAAAGGTAGAAAAAAGTGAAATTTGAAAGTACTACAAAAAAGCCTCTTTAGCTACGGTTACCATGGAAACGCCTCCTTACTTTTTTAACTTTGGATCAAGGACGACAACAATGCATCGTTTGGTGTTTAAATCCATAATAAAGATCAGTGTAAAACAGAATAACATAAAATAAACAGAGGAAATACTTATCTCTCAAAATGAGCAAAAAGCATCCGTCAAAATGTGGTTGCCATGGCAACGTCAAATTTTCTTTGACAACATACTTTCTGCCAAAATGTTCACAGATAAATTTTAGGAAAAGTCGAGAAGTTTCAAGGCTATAGGTAGAAAGGCTTAGAAGTTATAAACGTTCAAAGTCGGCGCGGGCACTTTCCGCCCCCCCCCCTCCGGTCTGAATAGGGTTAATCAAATTATTATGAAATCATGGTGTTTAGACTATGACAAATTATACAACAAATTGGAACCATGACAGCTTTTTCTAGTGCAGTAGTTTTGATACGCGAGTCGAGTGAATCATGACTTATTTTAAGTCTGTTCTGGTGTCGCCAAATCAAACCCGGGGCTGAAAACGAAATGTTTCGTTTTCCCAGAAAGAACTAAAGTTTTCAAGAAAAAAAGGACACGGCAATTGTGTACTTAGTAAATGCTACCTGTATGCAAAAGAAGAGCGAATTTTATTTTTTTAACTTTGCCGTGTAATGTTTGATTTTTACAGACAGGCGCTCTTAAAGGGTATGAAAATATTTTCAGGCGAAACTAAGATTCGTATGACTGTAACAGTGTATATAGCATGCAGTAGGTTTTTGTATAGTAGGTTAATATATTTCTATAAATACGGGGATAGCACATGTAGGAGGTGTTCTTTTTTAGTTGAAAATTTTTTAAAGTTTTTTTATTATTATTTAGTCACACGACCCACACAAAGCTTAAAGCTTATAATCGTGTATAAATAAAGTTAATTAATTGATTGATTGGTTGGTTGATTGATATGTTTATTATGTGTTCTTTTTCCAATTGGCTTAATTCGTTGAACGTTTGCGTTATTGATTATATATTTAGGCTGCTACATGTATAACACATGTTTTCGACGTTAGGCTGCTACATGTCTCTCTCCACCCAGGTGTATAAATGGGTACCGGCGACAAAATGCTGGGGGTAACCCTGCGATGGACTAGCATCCCATCCAGGGGGGAGTAGCAATATTCCTAGTCGCTTCATGCTATAGAAACCGGGTTTAAGCTCCGGCCGTTATGAGCCTTCTGGCTCGGGTGCGCGACTTTACTGCTACATGTATAACACATGTTTTCGACGTTGAAGTGTCCGTCAATGTCGGGGTTAAAGTGGGCAGCTAAGGAGTTAGCCTCGCAATGTTTATTTCGTAAACTTAGCCTAAAAACTAAAATGTATAATGTTAATTTGCCGTGAAACAATGTGCACCTCGACAACAGGGAATAAATATTCCCGGATGTGATCTCACTTTGGATTGTGCACGCTTCGAAGTTGACGTTTTTCGAGTTCTGCTTGGCTTTTCAACGTTTGCCGTGCAGCACTAGAAGCCTTGGGGCTTTCATTGGATTCTTTCATCAGTCACTCAACGTAAGATTTTTCCATCATTGTCGTACCGAATTCACAATCACGCTGTCCACAAGTGCTAGACACTGACCATGACCTGCTGGCCGCAGCAGAAACTTCGGTCACTCTCAAGGCTTCAGTGTTCAAAGCCATCGTGTCCCTAGTCAGGAGTTCCCTGAGTGTTCTGTCTTACATTCAGCATTTTGATGTTGCCTCCACAAAACTCCTTCAGCATTTTCTCTTGGAGGTGGGCAAGAATAATAAAGAATCTCGGTCACCGCGTGCCCAGATGTTACTCAACCTCAAGCTGTCGCAGGCTAGGGCCCTCTCCAATCCTGCCAATATTGAAGCTAAGCTTCTGGATAATGTGGTGCTGGCTAGGAGAGATTTTTTTTCTAGCCCATTGTAAAGTGGCAGCGGACACGCAGCTCAAGAACTACCTGCGGACCACTTCGATGGACCACACCTCATTGTTTGCGGGTCACGTCACACCTCGAGTGACACCAGGAAAGCGTGGGGGCCACCCGACCCAAGGGGCCCCTGCAAAGAAGCCTCCGCCCTGTCCAGCACGTCAATTTACAGTAGACCTGCCCTTCCCTCAGTTCATGTGGGCGGCCTTTTTCTGGACTCTTGGAGGTCCATAACAAGGGACATATATGTCTTACTTCTTCTTCAACATGGACTTCATCTCAGTTTCGAGATATTGACTACTATTTCCGCTATTGACCACTAGCCAAGTGTCCTTCCCGCTGCCACGGGCCAGCAGCGAGAGCATCTGAGTGCCGAGATTCTTTCCATGTTTAACAAGGAAGCCATCGAGAGGGTGATGAACAAGTCCTCTCCAGGGTTTTACAGCCTGTTGTTTGTGATTCCCAAAAAGAACGGGAAACTTCAGATTGGTCATCGACCTGCGATCACTGAATCGTCACTTATCACAGGAGACGTTCCACATGGAAACATCCGCAAATCTACGCTACTCCATTCAGAAAGGGGATTGGGTAATCGATGTGGTATCTGTGGTATCTGCACGTTCCAATCCACCCATCGTCGAGGAAGTTCTTCGTTTCTTCTATCGAGTCTTCACCCGTGTACTGGATGCCATGATGGCCCACGTTCGATCTCTGGACTTACAGATTGATCATTATGACTGGTTTCTGAGGAAACAGCAGTTGGACCACCTCAGGACTCAAACCCAAGGCCTTCTTCATTTAACTACTCGCCTCGGTTGGATACCCAGTCTGGAGAATCCCCATTGCAACATTCAGTCAGCAGCAGGTCTGTGGTCAGCTACCGAAACAGCTCGGCACATAAACGAGTTGGAGTTGTTAGCCATTCAGAGGGCAGTCTACCACTTCATCCCTCTAATCAGCTGAGGCAAGGTAGTGATGTTCCACTCTTATACAAGGTAGTGATGTTCCACAGCTTAGCAGTTGCCTACCTGCAGAATCAAGGGAGCACTCACTCGCTGTCCATGTTTAACCTGGCGTGGGAAATCCTCCTGAAGTGCCAGCAGCAAGGTATCATCCTGTTAGTGAAATACATACCAGGTCGTCTGAATGTCCCAGCCGACGGTCTGTCGAGAAGGTATCTGCGGCCAGTTGCATAAAACGTAATGTCGGACGTAACTGCTAACGTCTGACGTTAAAATAGTAACTTTGACTGGGTTGAACGTCTGACGTTAGCTGTTACGTCTGGCGTTACGTTTTATGCAACTGGCCCCAGATCATTGGGACAGAATGGTCTCTGCACCCAAGCATAGTGCGCCAGATGTTCTCCATTTGGTTCATTCCCGAGTTGGATCTGTTCGCAACTCGTCACAACAAGCTGACAACATTTGTTTCTCCAGTCGCAGACCCTCAGGCAGTAGCGGTGGATGCTCTGTCAATCCCCTGGGACAGGCGATGGGTATATGCCTATCCCCCAACTGCCCTGATGCAACGAGTGCTTAACAAGTTGCTGCATTGAAACCAGTGTCAAATGCTTCTGGTAGCGCCACTTTAACATTACCAGCCGTGGCTTCGATTGCTACTCGGGTTGCTAGTGGACTTTCCTTGGGAGGTGCCCCCATTGCTGCAACTCCTGAGACAACCTCAATCAGGAGTATTCTACAGCCGCCCGGAGCAGGTTCATCTGTTCGCATGGAGCTTATCGAGCGTGGCCTGCGAGAGAAAGCTTTCTGAAGCAGCTGCCCATCGTCTCTGCCAGACAGTTAGAGCATCTACCGCTGGTATCTATGACTGTCAGTGGCGAGTTGACGAGAGTTGGTGTCGTACGGAACAGATTAGTGCTCTCGAAGCCTCTATTCAGCAGTTAGCAGAATTCCTTGAGTTTCTGTTCTCTTCCCCGCACGCTAGCTCCTTCTACCATTAAGGGTTACAGATCGGTTATAAGTACAGTGTTTCGGCTACAGACACGATGGAATCCTGGTACAGATCCTATTCTGTCGTCATTATTGCGAGCATTTGACAAAGAGCGACCGAGGTCACCCAAAATCGTTCTACAGTGGAATTTGGCTCTGGTCCTTCAGGTCTTCCTTGAAGAACTATTCGAGCCTATGGACTGTTGTGCGATGAAGTTTCTCACATGGAAGACAGTCTTTTTAGTGGCACTTGCATCTGCTAGACGTGTTAGCTTTCTGCATGCCATTTCACTTGAGCCAGAGCCACAGCAGCCTGACCTGCCCGGGTCCCTGAGGTTTCGTCGACACAAGGTGGATGTAACGATCTTCAGAAATCCGGCCTTTGTTGCCAAGAATCAGCGACTGGAATCAAATCCGCCGGTGATGTTAAAATCGTTGCGCTCGTTTATCGTAAGCCAGGAGGAGACTGACAATAAACTGTGCCCGGTGCGTGCATTTCTATATTATTTGAAGCGAACAAAAGCAAAGCAAAAGCAAAAAGCAAAAGCAAAGCAATTGCTTTCGCTTGAGCTTGCCATACAAACTTGGTCAGGGAGATAACAAACTCCAGCCAGATTCTATATCAAGATTGATCAAGTCAGCGTTCAAGCAGGCCTACACCACTGCTGGCAATTCACAGTTCATCAGAGGCCTTGTGGGAATTTCTGTCATGAAGTGAGAACTATAGCCACGTGGGTGGCTTTCACCTCCGCTCCAGTTGAAGATATTCTTAAAGCTGCCTATTGGAATAACGAAACCACATTCACAAGTTTCTACCTGCGTGATATGTCAGGTTTTTCTGATCAGATCCATCGTCTCATGACCCTCTTAGTGGCCCAAACCACAGTGGCCCGCTGACTTTTGGGGCTCTTGGAATTGTGCATATTGTTTGCCCCCAGACTTTTTCTGGGTTTGAAAATAGCTTTTGGATCATCAGTGTGACGTGTTTTGTGTAGAAGTCTATTTCTTGTTTTTTTTGTTTTTGTTTTCATTTACTCTGGATGAAGCCCTTTAATTCTTCTGAAGTGTTAAATGTACTTCATGCTTTGGTGGATGCGCCTCTTTGGTCATATTAGCCTCGGCATTTCTGGCCATTGTCAAGTGTTTGGTCTAACACTGTTATCTGAGACAAGCCTTGCAGCCTGGAACACATTTTCATCTGGGTTCTGACACACTCACGTGCCTGCCGGCATCTTCCGCCTCCCCACTGGTCTTCACAGCCCAAGTAGGGAAGCTTCTTCGCGTTACAACACATCAGTGGATTTGCAGTCCAGTTTGCTGGTCATGTGCGTGGTGGAGCTGCAAAAGGAGTTTCCAACCACCTATGGATGGTTTTTGTGAGAGCCTTCGGTTGAGGTCGGCTTTTAGGGATGCCAGTCCATCTTCATGGGGAATGTTGGTATATAGGGATTTAACGAAGATGGCGTATTCTGAAAGGTCAGTGATCTGCCCATGGATATTGGATGGCATTTGTTTTCGCAATTGGTCTTATCCAGAAGGCAACAAATTTTGTCGAACAGCCACTCGATGCGATACGAGTCTACACGGGTTTCCTGGCTTGTGGATTGTAGGTTACTGGTAGAACCTTGCTGCCTTGTTGTTGCTGACAAGTAGATATTCAAGGGTGTTATCATTGATGTCTCCTTCGGAATTCATTGACCTTAGTTGTTGATTGACCCGCTCAATAAACTCATTTGAAGGATTGTGGTTCAATGGCTGGTAAAAACTTTTGTCACGGAGATGATTGTTGGCTTTCGTTATGTTATGGTGACGGTCCTGTACTACAACTGCTGATCCCTCGTGGGCTCCATGTGTGTCTTCTGTGTGATCTCCGGCTTTGAGTTGGGGTGTCTCGGAAACTAAGACCTAAGACGCAAAACCAAGACCTACGACCTTATCAACTAAGAGCTCGAAAACTAGGACCCCGTATTATATGCCACCCATAGATTGGTCGAGAGAAAAAACTCTTGGAAAAAACGAGCACCTACTTTTAGACTTTAAGGCAAGAAATGAGAAAATGCATACGGGAGCCGAGAAACGTAAGGGTACTCACAACCTACGCGCGTGTCCTTTCCTACATGCGCTAGTTTCAAGAATAATTTGACGATATCAATAGAAAGCTTAATAAATGTAGTTCTCCATACAAAATATCAGGAGCCGAGAAACCGCCATAAGACCAACGATTGTTCAATTGAATTTATCGGGTAACGAGTGCCGCGGCTAGAGCGAAATAGCTGTACAGTATTATTCACAAGGGATCAAACAACAAAACAGTGTCAGGAAATTTTTATATTAAAATAATTTTTTTTCCGTGACGACCATTTACGCAACACGCTTTAGTTTTTAATGAGAGGTTTTCGGCCTGTAACTAAGTTAGCAACACTAGGAAATTTGATAAATTTTGGTGCTTAACGAGTGAAATACTTCGCGAAGGCGCGAGAGAACTGAATGTTTAGGAAACAGTGGTTTGCAAACGACAGCGTGAAACGGGAGAGAAGAGCCTGGTAGAGCAGACAAGCTCGCTGCCTTCACTCGTTTCGGGGTCTAGTTTCCATGTCCCAAGGAACGGGTAGGCGAAGGAAGATCTGAGACTTCTCAGCAATACAGCAACTTCTTTGTGGACACTAACCTAGCTCGTCGATAATCGCATCATGGTTATCCGATGGTACTCCAATGGTAATACAGTGTTACTCCTAAGGTATTCGATTTACAACAGTTCTGTTGCTACTTTTATATCATCTAAAGTAAATACAGGTGTTCACTTAATTAAAAAGAATACAAAAGTACATTAAAAAACACATGTGCTTGTTTGATAACTAGTTACATTTCGATTCGTTAAATTTTATTTCTTGATGATAGTAAGACAAAGTTAATCTATTACGGTTGCTGTAGTTTCTGTTTGATTTGTGTTAAACTTTTGAAAACGAACGTGTTGTAGACTGGCTAGACTGTATGGAAAAACATAGCAGATGTTAGTTTGAAATTTAAATTACTTCTCGGTTAACAAAACAAACATTTGTTCTGAAATGATATATATGAAATAAATCATATATGAACTGCAGAAATGAAATCAAATGAAGAATGATCCTCGCAGTTGTGAACGCAATTTAAGCAATTGCGAAAAGAAGCCTGAAAAAATTTCAGGACTTCAACGGGGTTCGAACCCGTGACCTCGCGATACCGGTGCGAAGCTCTACCAACTGAGCTTTTTTTTTATTTCTGGCGTTCCGCAGGGCGGTAGTGCAATGCCCCGCGATCATGTAAAACGGGGGGATAAAAACGAGGAAGAGGAGAACGCCAGGGTGAGGGAGCACAAGCTCGCCAAACTCGCTAAGGAATCGAACCCCACCTCACCGGGAATCTAAAAAGCAGAGCACCAGCAACCAACTACGTAACTAGATTATATACGTAAAAAAGGAGGTAAAACAATATGATAAGACAACTAAAAAACAGTTAAAATTAAATAAAACATACTAAAAGCCAAATGGTACAAACTAAGAAGAAACACGTACAATGCTTATGTAAGGAAAACCCGGGAAGAAGCTCGAGCAGTACAACCAACTAAGGCGACCGCACTAGCCAGGACCAGAAAACAACGCCGTGACGAGACCCAGACCACACAAAAGGATCAAGCAGTACAACCACTAAAGGCGACCACGATCACCAGAAACAACAAAAACAAGCCGGAACAAGTACAGCAAAGGGTCACGCAGTGCAACCAATCAAGGCGACCACGATCACCGGAACAAGAAAAGCAGGGGGGATCATGCAGTGCAACCAATGAAGGCAACCGCAATCACCCAAGGCAGTAGGGGAATAAGTAGAGACCGGAATAAGCAGAGAAAGAGGAGGGATCACGCAGTACAACCAACAAAGACGACCACGGTCACCCGGGATAGGACACAGTCACAGACAAACAGAAAAAAGTCTCGTCACACACCGTACCAACTAAGCCTCGAGCGCCCCACTGGCGTGCAAAAAAACGGCGAGGCTGGGCAGATTGAAAACGCTTGAAGAAAACAGGTAAGAAGAAAGAAACCCTGGCTCTAAACTGGGCCAGCAACCGAGGGCCTGAGGGTCGAACGTCGCGGAAACGAAAATCATTCCGCTGCTTCCAGACCAGAAATTTCAAGACATTCAACAAATACGCAAAAACAAGAGGAACGCAACGGAAGTCATAAGAGGAAAAGCCAAACAACATAACCTTGGCATCAATACGGGGAGCCAAGGGGGAAGCAGCGGACAACAACGTCTGAACACGAGCAATGCCCTGCTGGATTAAACGGCACGAAACGAAAAGGTGCTCTAAAGACTCGTTGCTAGAACCACAAAAACAAACAGGATCAAAATTGTAACCAAAAGAAATCAAACGGTCCGCAGTAAAAAGAACCCCGTGGGCAACCTGCCAATTCACATCAAAGACATGACGGTCAAGCGGCATGCACGAAAGACTAGACCACCTAGAAAGCCAATCGACATTACCATAAATAGGAAGAAACTTAGATATACACCTAGGAACACACGCCAAAGAAGAAAGATACGACACGTAAACCACCTTAGTGGTGATGATCTCCACCGGCAAAGGCCCAGATGGAAATGAGGCACCAACAGCTAAGCCGGAAGTGAGAGCCACCCCCCCCCCCCGCCCCCCCCCCCCCCCCCCCCCCCCACCCAGAAAACGCCACGCGTAGAACAGAGAGCGATAAAACGAAGGAAAAACGTCAGGTGAAAAGAAAAAAGGATTAGCAAAGACGACAGAGGGACCCACACCATAACGATGAAAACACCAATACGTCAAAAGAGAGACCCAACCACTAGGCGAAACACGATACCGCTTGACCCATTGTACAAGTCAAGCAAACATTTTAGCCTCTACGGAAACCATGGAGAGACCTCCACGAAGAAGGGGGTGGATTACGATGTTACGAGCAACCTTATCAGATTTCCCACCCCAAAGAAAAGAAAAGGCCAGCTTATCAAGCTGCAGGCGGACCCACGGGGGCATCCCCACCAGAGACTCCACATACCAAACTTTAAAGAGAGCCAGGGCATTAATGACAAGGACCTTGCCTTGGAAGGACAACACACGATGACGCCAAAAATGTAAAACCCGCCGCACGGCCTCAATACGGGGCAACCAATTTGCTTCATCCACATCACTATTACCAATAAAAACCCCCAGCATTCTTATCTTGGAGTCTGTCCACTGGATGGCAACAGGGGCATCGGAGCGACCGCGCCACCCACCCAACAACAACCCTTCACACTTCTCCAGATTTAGCTTAGCGCCAGAACCCTTTTCGAAATCTTCGTACGCATCAAAGACAGAGACCAAGGCAAGGTCGGAAAGAACGATAACAGAGGTATCATCGGCATATAGGGACAAAACAAGGAGGGGCTGTGGCACACGAGGGAGGGAAAGACCAACAATATATGGATTGGTCCTAATATTGGCCGCCAAAACCTCCATGGATAGTACATAAAGGAGGGGAGATAGGGGGCACCCCTGCCTCACACCGCGAGAAGGTTTAAGCCGGTCCGAGGTATAACCATTGACCAAAATCGCACTAGAAATGTCAGTGTAAAGCAGCCCAATCCACCGGACAAAGTCCGGGCCAAAACCCAGGTGTGCCAAAACCGCAAAAAGAAAATCCCAGTCCACTCGATCGAATATCTTTTCCTGATCCAGGGCCAAGATGGCGGCACAGCAACCCTTCTCCTTAGTATATTCCACCACATTCCGAAGTAAAGCCACATTCTCCCCGATATACCGCCCCTTGACCCCACACGTCTGGTCCGGAGCCACCACCAACTGAAGAACCTTCAACAGACGACCAGCCAGAGCCCGAGCACACATCTTGCAATCTGAATTTAGCAGACTAATAGGCCGCCAATTCCTGTGAAGAAGACGGTCCCTCTTCTTAAAAATTAAAGAGATCAGAGCCAGCCGCTGCGACGGAGAAAGAAGCCCGGAGTCGAAGGATGCATTGAAGACCTCAACAAGGTCGTCACCAAGAACGTCCCAAAAGGTAAGATAGAACTCAGGGGGGAACCCGTCAGAACCAGAAGCTTTCCCATTGGCCATCCCTCGAAGAGCGAGCAAAACTTCTTGGTTCGATAAGAGACCCTCGCACAGGGGAACCTGGTCGGGGGGTAGACGAGCAGTGAGATTGTCCAAAAGACGGGACTGAACTTCAGGGTCGGTAGCACAAGAAGTAAACAGCGACGAATAGAAACCGCGCCAAGAATCCAGGATATCATTCAGATTAGTCACCGTGGTACCATCAGACAAACGCATGGCCGAGATCCAGGATTCAGCCCCTCGTTTCTTCTCCGAACGTAAAAAGAGTTTGGACGAGGACTCACCCTCCTCAGCCCACTGGATGCGAGAACGAACCCTGGCCCCCTCGGCCGCAATTTGCTCAATAGATGCCAATTGAGTAAGAGTGGACTCATAGACGCCAAACAAATGGGAAGCCCCATTGTCAATTTGTTTTTTCAAATGCGAAGCCAAATTGGTCAGCAACAATTTGCGTTGCTCCCTTTCTTGTGCCAAGCGACGACAATGTTGTACAGCAATACCCCTGATCTTTTCCTACCCGCGGTCCCACCAGGTAGCAGCCGACGAGAAGGAGGCTTTCTTACTACGCCAGCGGGACCAAAACTCCTTCACAGCCACCACAAAGTCGGAATCACATAAAACAGAACAATTTAGCTTCCAAAGTCCAGGACCACGCGGAAGAAAGGAAGGCGGGGGACACACAAAAACAACGGCTGAATGGTCAGAGAAAGGACAGGGAACTACAGAGGAGGACTGGGCCGAGGCCAACCAAGAGGTGGGACAACCAAAGAGATCAACGCGGCTGGAGACAGAACCATTCCATCTCATCCAGAATAGCCTCTCTGGGTGGGATTAGGATGACGCCAGATATCCGTAATACAGCAGTACCTGAAAAGAGCCCTCAACGAAGCACAGCTGTCATGGGAATGGTCTAAAGGGTTCGAACCACGACGGTCAGTAGAACGGTAAAAAAACAGCATTAAAATCACCCCCCACCAGCGTAAGCATAGAAACGTAAGCATAGAAATAGTCCCTCTCCGGGTTACGATTGGGAGCATAAACAGACGCCACCCGAAAAACAACATTCCGACATTCAAATTCTGCAAGTACGAAACGCCCCTCCTTATCGGCCCAAGAGTTGACTAATCGGACCTGAGGGCGAAAGAGGATGACCGTACTGCACGCATGGGCCGACCCAGGCGAAGAGACAACTTGATAGCCCGCCGCTGAAAACCATGCCGACCCCTCCGCGCAAGACAAAACATGCGTCTCCTGTAGACAAACAAAATCGGCCCGCAGACCGAGCAGCCATTGAATGAAAGGAGCCCTTTTACTGGCATCACGCATGCCATTAGTATTCACCGTTACAAAATTGAGTTTACCAATTGGGGGCCAAAATAACTACGACGACGCACCCAAAGGGGCCCTAGAAGCACGCCGGGCCCTCTGTGGCCGAGGGGGCACATTGGGTTTAATGGCATGTTTAACACGGGAACCGATCTTTTTGAATTTGCCAGAGAGGCCACGCTCCTCGTAAGCCTCCCCCACTTCAGAAACAATACAGGAAGGCTGAGTAGGCCCAGAGCCCTCCGACTCTTCCATCAATTCTGGACTTTCAATTTGGCCAACTGCAGCATCCTGGGCAATAACACTATCAGCAATTTGGGCAACATCATTTGCAACATTTTGGTCAACTACATTATTTTGCACGTTACTTAATATACTTTGACTATTTCCACTACTTTCAACATTATTCTCATTATGAAGTAAATTTCTACTTTCATTGTTTACAACTTCATTAGTATTACTTCCATAACTTTCATTATTTCCATTGTTTACGCTTATTACACTGTTTGCAGTGCTCACTGCATTACTTTCAATATTTACAGTACTCACTGTATGACTTTCAATATTTACACTAACATTACGTTCACTATTAACAGTATTTACATTACTTTCACTGCTTACAGAGCTCGCTGTACCACTATCGCTAATTACATTATTGATAGGAGTTTGGGCGCTACTCCCTGCACAGTGCTACTGTCAACATCACGTTCAACAATTCTACCATTGACAATTATCCGGGTGTCATTGGGGTCACTGGTGGCGTCCCCCTCCGCACCCGCCAAAAACCCCTGACTATTTAGCACACCACCATGCGCATACTCAAAAATTACCACCCTGTTACTGGGATCGCTTGTGGCATCCCCCGCTATCGCAGTTTGCGCTTGCACCTGACTATTCAAAACAACCTCAGCCGAGGCGCCGCGGGCCCAGAGGAGTCCTCAAACTGGCCCGCATCAGCTCCCTCCACCCCCACACCCTCCACACCCTCAACACCCTCCATACCTTCCACCACACCCTCAACCGTTTCCCCAACAGCCTCGCCGGTGGAAAGTGGTTTTCTCGCAGCGTCACCGGGCTCAGATCCAGGGGGAACAGACCCAGCACCCTCACCCGGCAGAGAGGGAAACTGGGCCTCATCAGGATAATGGACTTGAACATCCGAGAAATTCCATGGGTTGGGACAGTTACGCGCGAAGTGCCCCTCCTGATGGCAGCGCCGACAGCGGTCCTTATTAGGACAGTTAGCTGATTTATGCCCTTGGACAGCGCAGAGATTACATACTAGCGGCTGGCCGCGATACCATAGGCGGCAGAGATACCCGTCAACAGTAACCTGACGCGGTGGAGTCGATTCCAGGGCGATCGACACCAACCGCGTCCCCGTGTAAATATTCGGACAGGAGACATAAGCCTGTTTTTTGACCCGCTTAACTTTCCCATTGCTTGCGAGAACCTCCTTAGGAACTGCATCCGATTCCTCGAAAGGATAACCAAATATATGAATCATGGTGAGGGGGGGGGGGGGGGGGGGCGCCAAGAATCGGGCACCATAGACCAAAGAGACGCACCCCTGCTTGTTCCTTCGCCACTTTTAAGTCATCCTCTAGCCGGAATGTGACCCGGATGACTTCAAAGGCGACTTGCACGCATTCAACACCCTTAAAAACCTTCAGAATTTCTTTCAAGATATTTTCTTTGGTGTTGCCGCTCAATTCTCGGCCGCATTGCACGTTAAGCGTGCGAGGAAGACGCATAATAGCAAATAAGTGAAATAAATGAATAAACAAAGGCCAAAAAGACCCGAAAAAACGAAAACACGCGAGAAAAGGCGCGCGAAGCACACCCGAAAAAAAAAATCGAAAACACGCGAGGAAAAAGGCGCGCGAAACACGCCCCAAGCCGCGAAAGCGAAAAAAGAAGCCTAGAAAAGCCGACAAAAAAACAGCGAGCCAAAGAGAAAATAAACCACATTATTTTTTTCTCAGAGCGCGAGCGGGCGGAATTCTGCGAATCCTGCAATATGATTGGTTCCGGGAGCGGGCGGAAATTTACGATCTTGCCCGCTCACTCAACGATTCCGCCCGGGTTGCGTAGTTGCATGATTCACGATAATTTGTGACTCCGTTGTTTTAAGCTTGCGAGCCCTGCTATTATTGAATTTTCTCGTCAAATATGAACCCAGACGAAAGCTACCAAAGCGAAAGCGAATTTTATTAGCTAGATAAAATATTTAACGACATAAATGAAGAAAACAAGGAAGAAAACCAGCAAAGTTTCACCATGCATGGCTGACATCGGCTGACAAAGATCCGATCTTAACGCTTCAACGAGGTATCAAAAAGACTCAATGAAGAAAGAAAGATTAAATTAATGGATAAAGAAATCAGCCGTAAAATTAAAGACCAATGTTATTCCTCGAAAAGGCGAGTACAAGTTTTGATTTTATGATTTGTTGATTTTATAGTTTGTTCGGAGTTTGTTGTTGTTTTTTTGCAAAGCGACATTTGTCCCTTAAAAAATTACCGTCTTTAGACAATCTAGCGCTTGTTTACAAAGGTTTTGACTGCATTTGATTGAAGTGTTCTTATTTTTCCGTTTTTCTTTTTCTTCTAATCGAGATTCTGTGAAATTTCATTAAAAGGTATTGCTTAAATTTGTCATTCTTGTTTTGTACGGGTTGTTTTCAGTTAATTTATACGCATTTTCGCGATCGGATTTTACGAGATAATTCGTACTTTAACTACATTGCTCAGTTAGTATGCTTATATTCCACAGTTTTTGCCTTCATTAATCTAAATTCTGTAAGTTTTCATTCAAGAAGAAATGATTTTCAAATAAGAATAGCTCAGTTTAAGCTTTCGCACTGCTATGAATGAATTACGCTCGACTTTCCATTTGTAGAAAAATTTAATCTTCAGCTTTCCACGGCTTCGCTGTAGGCAATTTCTCTATCCTCACCACAAGCAAACACAACAGCCGTTTATTCTAATGATAGAAATAAACTGATAGAAATTAGTTCACTTTGCTTTTGTTTCTGAATGAAAAAGTTGTGAAGATTACCGAGTTACCTTTTGCACGCGTTGTGTCAGCTTTACGCACTTTTACGCGGCGCGTAAAGACATTTCTTGAAAAGCAGTACAAGTATATCAAGATTTTCTCGGCAAATCGCAAAATTGAAGTATGAAAAAAAATAAATAAGTTATTTACCGGCCCTGGTCGGTCCGTATAGGAAAAAATTGTGCCCTCGGTCTCGAGTACGGCCCTCGGCCTGCGGCCTCGGGCCGTACTCGAGACCTCTGGCACAGTTTTTTCCTATACGGACCTCCCGCCCGGTAAATAACATATATAATATATATACATAGCCCAAGCCTAACAGCGTCGCACTTTGAACAAGCTTAACTAAGGTGAAACTTAACTAAGGTGAAAGGTTGGAAGCATAAGAATTAAAAATGACGAATGGGCTATTTTCAATTTTAGCAATTCTCAAAAACAGTATTACGCGACTGTCTGCACAGTACATTTTTATAGACCGTACAAAAGTTCACAAAAACAACTTTTCTCTGTCTAGAATAACTAGTACCACTAGTTTCCGAATAAAATACAGTTTATGTTTGTCAAAAATTGCCCGAGAAACTGATTTGAAAATCAAAAATTGCAAAAATACACAAACATATTTGCATAAGGCGATGCGAGTGAAGATAGAACTGTACTATAAAATCAAAGTCTTGTTTTGTTTACATAAAATCGCTTTTCAATCTATCTAATGAATGAACAAACACATAAAAATGGACAACACAATCTTCTTTCGAAAAAATTTATTCAAATCTCCATTAGTTTACGTTTAAAAGCAAAACGCGTACCATTTAAGCTTAATTATAGCTCATCGAGTTTAAGCTTTCTTCGATGAAATTCAAGAGATCGATACAACTGAATTTAAGCACGTTTTAAAATCAATTCTCCAAAATTAACAATAATACTAATAAAAAAGTCACTCACAGATTGATATCAATATAAATTCTCATCGAAAACTGTAATCTGTTTTACCTTTAAGTTCCTCGCTTGCTTGGAAATTCAAATCTCCGCTTCTGGTTCTGAAATCCGTAGAAAACAAAGATCTCCCGCATTGATAAAAACGTAATACATGAAGTTCCTCGAAGCAAGATTTTATCCCTGAAAGCTCGTCTTTTTCCACTAAAGAGGCTTCTGAGTATTCCTTAATTAGTATCCCTGTCTTGAGTAGCAAACCGCGAAAAAATGCAGGAAAATAACGACTTTAATTCTCCGCTAGACACAACAAAACAACTAAAATGTTTACCGAGCTCACGGCTGTGTGGCCGCGCGAAAAACAAAGCCTTGCTTTCAAGATCCCGGATGTTGTTCCAACACGGCGGGGACCCGGCGGGCGGACGGACACGCGCCCGCGAAACATTCCGCTAGCCATGACCATGAAAAATGACGGCGATAGGTTCTATGAGTATGGAGCTGCGCAGCCAGGCCTTCGGCCTGGCAAGTGCTCCGCTATAACAAAGTGTTATTGCAGTACAAAAATATGGAAAACGATAACCAGAGGTTATCAATGATAATTGCGAAAATTGAGAAAACAACAAAAGCCAAACGCTTTTGATATAAACACACAAAGTACAATAACCAAGCTAAAAGTGCTAATTACAAACTAATATAACAAAAGCCTAACGCTTTCGTTATATCTACAAAATGGAAAAAGAAAACACAATGGCCGAACGGCCAAAGTGCAAATTACAAAGTTAAACCACAAGTTGCAAAACAGAATATTTAATGGCCCGAACGAAAATCCAAATCCCCCCAAAACACACTCAATTTAGGGCCAAAACCCAAACCAAAACGATACCAAAAGGAAAAAAAACACACCACCCAAGTATCGAAAAAGAAACCCCAAGAAAACCCGAAAAAAGCCCCAAAACCACACCCGAAAGCCCCGAACAGAAACAACAGAGGGAAACAAAGAAATTAACACCACGGATCACAACTAAACCACCCGAAAAGTTTTGAACCCAAAAAACAACCAGAAAAACCGCAAAATCCAAAAACGGAGACACCAGCTACGGAACACGAACCCTTGGCTGAAAGAATATAGGAAAATTTAGGACTTACTGCCTCGATTAGCGCAACAAATAGCCGAAAGAGACACAGCTCCAAAAGACGCGTCTATTCCCAACTGAGCTATGAAGGCACTGACGTTGGGAGCAGGTCAATTGTAGGTTCATATGTTCCTGTGAAAGGAGTGAGTGTGAAATGATATATATGAAATAAATAATATATGAACTGCGGAAATGAAATCAAATGAATGATCCTCGCAGTTGTGAACGCAATTTAAGCAATTGCGAAAAGAAGCCTGAAAAAAAAATCAGGACTTCAACGGTATCAACTTCAACGTTCATATATGATTTATTTCAATATATCATTTCACACTCACTCCTTTCACGGGAACATATGAACCTACAATTGACCTGCTCCCAACGTCAGTGGCTTTATAGCTCAGTTGGTAGAGCATCGCACCGGTATCGCGAGGTCACGGCTTCGAACCCCGTTGAAGTCCTGAATTTTTTTCAGGCTTCTTTTCGCAATTGCTTAAATTGCGTTCACAACTGCGAGGATCATTTTTCATTTGAAAACATTTGTTCTATTGAAAATATATGTGTTCAATTAAATAAGCGTTCATTTTCACAATGTTTTGCAGATGTTCTTTTGATCATAGACAAAAGTTGCCTGATGTTGCTATTCATATAGAAAGCAGGGATATGCTACGATGGTTTTAGGAATTTTTAGGAATTTCTTGTCATTTTATAACAGTAATAAGGGTATCACAATATTAAGTTTATTTACTTTAATTCACTTTTGTGTGGGTATTTTCCTCTCGTGACAAGCTACTCCAGCTTTAGACGCAGATATCTCGCCAACCAATCAGAATATTAAAAAGCCTGGCATGGTTTTATTGATGTATAGTTTGTTAACGTTTTCTTGAAACTGGCAAGTGTACACACTGTTACCCGAAGGACACCCGCAAAGGTTGGGAGTGTCCTTTAAGGAAGATTCACAAACTAGAAACTTAACCCTCGGACGTAGGTTTTTCTCCGATAGTTTCAAGACCATTTACGATCAGCACATGCCTTATTTAGTAGCTGTTCGTTTATCCTTAAGACACACTTTGGTAAAGTTTGGCGATATCCGGTTGCTATGCTAACAAGATATGACGTCATAAGTAGCACGTGGGCAAGTCATCTTTGAATAAAAAGCGTGTTTTTCACCATATACAATGCTATCAAAAGCATCAAAATGTTTAATTGTATTTTATTTTCATTTTGGATAATGTCACGGACACCCAGCAGCGCCACAATCCATAATACTTACCTTATCTTGTAAAGCACATCGCGGGCTATCTATTAGTTGTAAAATATTTCCGAAATATTGCAACAAGAAATATCCCATAATGCAATGTGCTAGAAGTTTTTCCGGCAAAAATCCAAGATGGCTACCGACTTGGCAACAACATCGACTGTTGAAGATTGGGAGCATTTCTTTGAAGAACTAGCTATTTATTAACGTCTGTGTGGAGTTCCGTTCCCTTGAATTAACTAGTTCCTCGCGCACACATCTTCGCACCATTTCCTCTAGCCTTTCTTCCGCGGGCGGCAATAGCGCATTGCATTATGAGATATTTATTGTTGACAGCATTTGGAGGGATTGTTGTCAATGCATTTCGTTTGTTGATCATCATTTTGACTGTCTTGAGCGTGATAGCAATTTGTAGCTTAATCCTGAAAGGGCATACCGTTTAGTTTGACTACTAATGTGGGCTTGACATTAACGAATGTTTCTGAATTTATCTTAAAATCTACCAAAGGGTGCTTTTTGTTAAGCTTGGATGGACATCAGTCTTGATCTTAAAAAAACTGTTGAACGGGAATTGATTTTATTGAGTTTGAATCTTTTTCCCCTTGGCCTTGAAAAAAAACTTTGGCCTTAAAAGAAACTTTGTTGGCCTTGAAAGAAACTTTTTTGGCCTTGAAAGAAACTTTGTTGGCCTTGAAGCTGAATTTGTTTCTTGAATTTTGCACCAATCCGCTGTCCATATTTCGAGGGGTTTTCGAGGCCTTAGATCAAAAACCTTGAAAAGTCTTTGGTCTTTAAGTCTTGAGTCTTAGTTTTCGAGACGACTTTGAGTTTGTAGCGGAGCCCGCGGGCCGAAGGCCCGGCGGAGCATCATACTCATAGAACCTATGCCCGTTATTTTTCATGGTCATGGCTAGCGGAATGTTTCGCAGGCGCGTTGTGTGCCCGCCGCCCCCCGCCCTCCGCTCTCCGTACGCTTTTGGCTAGCTCGCTGGCGCGTATGACGTCGCAAAACACGCGCGTGTGACGCCACACAACATCCGGGATCTTTGAGGCTTTGTTTTTCGAGCGGCTACATAGCCGTCAGCTCGGTAAACACTATCCGTTGCAGGATTTTTTGCTGTTTATAGCGGAGAATGAAAGTCGTTATCACCCAACATTTTTTTTTTTTGCGGTTTGCTACTCAAGACAGGATACTAATTAAGGGATACTCAGAAGCCGCTTTAGTGGAAAAAGAAGAGCTTTCAGGGATAAAATCTTGCTTCGAGGAACTATATACGTTTTTAGCAATGCGAAGAGAGGGGTTCGTTTTACGGATTTCAGCACCAAAGCGGAGATTTGAAGAATTTCCAAGTACAGTAGTCGCCGGAGGGACTTAAAGGTAAAACAAATTACATTTTTCGATGGGAATTTATCTTGATTTCAATCTGTGATTGATTTTTTTGTTTGTGTTCTCGTTAGTTATGGAGAATTGTTTATAAACGTGTAGCTTAAATTCAGTTGTATTAATTTCTTGAATTTGAATCATCGAAGACACGGCTCGGCCTCGATGCGCTATATAAATGGTACGTGTTTTGCTTTTAAACATAAACTAATGGAGATTTGAATAAAATTTTTCCAAAGAAGATTGTGTTGTCCATTTTTGTGTTTGTTCATCCATTACATAGATTGAAAAGCGATTTTATGTAAACAAAACAAGACTTAGATTTTATACTCGCGTCGCCTTATGCAAATATGTTTGTTTATTTTTGCTATTTTGATAGTTATTCTAGACGGAGAAAAAGTTGTTTTTGCGAACTTTTGTACGGTCTAAATGTACTGTGCAGACGGTCGGGTAATACTGTTTTTGAGAATTGCTAAAATTGAAAAATAGCCCGGTCGTCAATCTTAATTCTTGTGCTTCCGACCTTTCACCTAAGTTAAGTTTCATCTTAATTAAGCTTGTTCAGAGGTTCTTCAAAGGGCCACGCTGTTAAGCTAGGGCTAACTATATATATTACAACATTAGCCAGATGTTTTGAAGTCTTGCTTTGTGGGCTTATCATAGGCCGAAAATGCTGTAAGAATAAGATGAACTCACGCCTTAAAATGCTCTTCTGCTTTGTTAAGGTGATTCGGCCTTAGAAAACTAAATCTCAGCTCCAAAAAGCCTTACAAAGCTAAATCTCAGCTCCAAAAAGTTGCATTTGAGACAGATCTTATCGATTTGTTAGTATTTCTCACCTCTTTTTCGAGGGATTAAAAGATCATGAGATCACGCGTACGATAGTTTACACTTTATATTAAAGAGTAAAGACCCAGCGGCAGTGTGACATACATACGATGTATGATACTCATGCACTCAAGATACTACCTGCACTCTTAACTCGTGGGTTGCACAACCGCAGAACCATTCATTAATCTGAACTGCCGCGAAGCTTTGTTGTAGACATTCTTGTTACTCGTGGTGCAGCACACGAGTTGTAAATCCGGCTCTGAGTTTTCTTTTTCTTTTCGTGTCACATTAGCGCATGCAAATTTATGCACGCATATTTAGTTCATGCCGACGACTAGATGGCTTTCAGCCATGAAATACATGTCGCAAAATATCTCCGTGTGTTGACTTGAGAAGCAGAATGATGAATTACAGCCTACAATTGCAAGTTTAATTTTTCAATACAATGCAAGGCGTTCGAGGATGGATAGAACCGTTTGTTGTTGTGTTCGCCACTTATTGCTGTGGGATTTTTGTTCCGACAAGTTTTTTGTGTTATATAACTTGATTAGCGATCGAGTTTTGACTGATCGGATGTAACACCTCAGTTTTGAAGGGTTACAATATCCTGACGAACGTTGAAAGCGTCAACGACAAAAGATCAATGCGTTAATGCGTTAATGCGTTAGAATGCGAGGTTAATAAAAGAAAGAATGTTTGTCGTCAAAGGTATTAGGTGGCGTTGTCTTCTTGCTTCTAGGGTGTTGAGAAAAGTTTATGAGGGAGGTAGTTGGGTTAGAGTTCTTGAATATTGTAAAGATAGGTTGAATTGGTTTTAGTTACAGCAGGATTTATGTTAGGTTTGTGATGTTTTTTTTATTGAAAAAAATTGAAGAATAATCAGTAGTATGAATTTAAGTGACGTGAGTTTTATTTTTCATTTTTCATTTTTCAATTTCTATTATAGTAAAGTTTTAGCAGCCTGATGCTTGCACGATTACGTCACACGCATATTTTGGTGCTAACAAGATGCAAATTAAATTGGATTTCGTGTAGACGAAACAAGTGGTTTCGTGACTTTGTCGCTAGCTGTTGCGATTTCGTCGCTAGCTTTTCGTAGGTTCGTGACCCTCTCGAGGGTTTCGTAGTCGATTTGTAGTGGCAAGTTTTCAATTTAGAAAGGTACCATTCGACTTTGTGAGTCGTGTGGCATTGAGGTTGTGAACTTTTAGGCTTATAGAGACTCCGTTCTGTGGTTTTGCTGTTAAGATACATTTATATTAAAGGGCAAACTGGAAAGGGGCAAAAGTTGTAGCGGAGCACTTGCCAGCCCCTCAGTTTGTGTTATCCGCCTCAGCCTTCGGCTTCGGCAGATAACACAAACTTTGGCCTTGATAATTATCGCTATCATGCTCAACCTCATCCAATAATTGTTAATTGCTCGTTGGTTATGGGTTTCTGAAAGGTATTTGTTGTCATGTCATGTATATGTTTGTTTCTGTGAAGTTGAGTTTGGTTAATTGTGAATACTCGAGGGTCGAGAGTGCCTTGCAGAATTAAGTCGGTGGTGATTATCGCACAAGATTAATTCTTTATAGAATCGTTTAGCCGTGATTTAGAACAGAAGGTCGTAAGTTTTGGTACCCCCAGCCTTGCGGTCATTTCGCGGTAGGAGGGGGGAGTTCGCTATGTACACTATATAGGTATGTGCCGGCCGATAAGGTAGGGTTTTTGAGGTGACGGTCAGTCCTTAAATAGGGTATTTTTTTTGGTAATTTTTGTTTTGTGGTGCTTAGATCTGGAAAATCAAATAAATTCGTAATGATAAGGAACTGAAAATTCTGTTGTTCTTTCAAAGACTGCGCGCATTCGTACCAACGAAAAAATTACGACTGTTTTGCAGCCTATTTTCGAGGGGTGTTTATTTTCGCGGGGTCGAAGGCCTGGCTGCGCAGCCCCATACTCATAGAACCAGAACCTGTGCCCGTCATTTTTCATGGTCATGGCTAGCGGAATGTTTCGCGGGCGCGCGTGTGCCCGCCCTCCTTCCGCCGTCACGCAGGACCGTACTACTGCAGCTCCGCCGTCGCGCAGGACTAGCTCGCGGGCGCGTATGACGTTGCAAAACATGCGCGTACGACGTCATGTTGAAACCAAAGCGAGGCTTTGTTTTTCGCGCGGTTACACGGCCGAATGTCACGTCAGCTAGAAAAACACTTTGATGTTTCGCTGTGAATTTACTAAGCGGAGAAAACCGTTTAAATTAAAGGCGTTATTTCCCTGAATATTTCGCGGTTTGCTACTCAAGACAAGGATACTAATTAAGGGATACCCAGAAGCCGCTTTAGTGGAAAAAGACGAGCTTTCAGGGATAAAATCTTGCTTCGAGGAACTTCATGTATTACGTTTTTATCAAATGCGGGATTTGTTTGCTTTCTACGGATTTCAGAACCAGAAGCGGAGATTTGAATTTCCAAGCAAGCGAGGGACTTAAAGGTAAAGCAGATTACAGTTTTCGATGAGAATTTATGTTGATATCAATCTGTGAGTGAATTTTTATTGGTGTTATTGTTAGTTTTGGAGAATTGATTTTAAAACGTGCTTAAATTCAGTTGTATCGATCTCTTGAATTTCATCGAAGAAAGCTTAAACTCGATGAGCTATAATTAAGCTTAAATGGTACGCGTTTTGCTTTTAAACGTAAACTAATGGAGATTTGAATAGATTTTTTCGAAAGAAGATTGTGTTGTCCATTTTTATGTGTTTGTTCATTCATTCGATAGTTTGAAAAGCGATTTTATGTAAACAAAACAAGACTTTGATTTTGTAGTACAGTTCTATCTTCACTCGCATCGCGTTATGCAAATATGTTTGTGTATTTTTGCAATTTTTGATTTTCAAATCAGTTTCTCGGGCAATTTTTGACAAACAAAAACTGTATTTTATTCGGAAACTAGTGGTACTAGTTATTCTAGACAGTGAAAAGTTGTTTTTGTGAACTTTTGTACGGTCTATAAAACTGTACTGTGCACACGGTCGCGTAATAAGCTTCTTACTGTTTTTGAGAATTGCTTTCCAGTAAAATTGAAAATAGCCCGTTCGTCAATCTTAATTCTTGTGCTTCCAACCTTTCACCTTAGTTAAGTTTCACCTTAGTTAAGCTTGTTCAAAGTGCGACGCTGTTAGGCTTGGGCCATCTATATATATTATCGTTTTTACGAGTTGTTTTGGTTTGTATATTTCTGTTAGAGTGTCAATAATTTGTATTATTATACATTGGTGTCATAAACTCGATTTTGATTGGCTATAAGCACGCAGCTAATTATTGCTTGCTGTTTCTGTTACGTCATACCTACAAACAATAGTTTTATGCATGCAGAAGTGACGTCATACCTACAGACAATAGTTTTATGCATGCAGAAGTGACGTAAGTTGTTTACTTACAAGTTGACTGCGGTGCATTGATCACTTTTTTGTGCGCGCTCTTGTCTTTACAAGTGCAGCTCAGGAATATGCATAATAAAACAATTATTGGATTCGGTTTTCGCATGATAGCGATAATTATCAAGACCTCAGTTTGTGTTATCCGCCTCAGCCATCGGCTTTGGCAGATAACACAAACTTTGGCCTTGATATTTATCGCTATCATGCTCAACCTCATCCAATAATTGTTAATTGTTCGTTGGTTATGGGTTTCTGAAAGGTATTTGTTGTCATGTCATGTATATGTTTGTTTCTGTGAAGTTGAGTTTGGTTAATTGTGAATACTCGAGGGTCGAGAGTGCCTTGCAGAATTAAGTCGGTGGTGATTATCGCACAAGATTAATTCTTTATAGAATCGTTTAGCCGTGATTTAGAACAGAAGGTCGTAAGTTTTGGTACCCCCAGCCTTGCGGTCATTTCGCGGTAGGAGGGGGGAGTTCGCTATGTACACTATATAGGTATGTGCCGGCCGATAAGGTAGGGTTTTTGAGGTGACGGTCAGTCCTTAAATAGGGTATTTTTTTTGGTAATTTTTGTTTTGTGGTGCTTAGATCTGGAAAATCAAATAAATTCGTAATGATAAGGAACTGAAAATTCTGTTGTTCTTTCAAAGACTGCGCGCATTCGTACCAACGAAAAAATTACGACTGTTTTGCAGCCTATTTTCGAGGGGTGTTTATTTTCGCGGGGTCTTTGTTTTCGAGGGGTCTTCGGTCTTCGCAACCTCGTTCCCAGGGCTTTCCCCTTGGACAGAGCCCCGCCCCTCTGTCGAAAGGAAAAGCCCTGGGAACGAGGTTGCGGTCTTCTGTCTTCGGTGTTTGGTCTTCGGTCTTCGGTCTTCGTTTTCGAGACACCAGGTGGGCATTCAAATATTTCAAACCGGACGCAATAACGCCATGTGTGACAATGGAGGTAAATGTAATTTACAGAACCAAGTCAACATAATTTAAGGCAGAATTTAGTCCGTGGTGATTATCGCACAAGACTTGGATCTTTATAGAATCGTTTAGCCGTGATTTGTCGTAAGTTTTGGTAACCGCAGCCTTGCCGTCATATCCCGGGAGGAGGGGAGAGTTGGTTATGTTTGGCGGCACAACAGGAAGTAAAAGTACAAAAGTTCTTCAATACGTTTTCTTACCCTCATCTTCTGTCACGTATATCACGAGACGTTATTTTTGTCTCTGAAAAGAAAAATGCGGTTTGTATAATTATGCAAGCTGTTTAGTTCAACCCTGTGAAAACTGAAATTCAGATCGTTTATTGCGTCTTGGGGGGGGGGGGGAGTTGGGTCTTGGAAGGGAGTGTGGTTTTTCCGTTTCTGAGAGGAGACTCCTTCCGATGTTTTGCAAGTTTCTTTTTCAACGGTTTCACTATACCGACTCCTCTGCACGCGCATTTCATCCCTTAGTCTCGTTTCCTTGTTTTCGTGCTCCCATGGGTAAGGGAGGTGAGCATTTAGTACTTCGTACTCAATAGGTCCTCAATACATCCGTCGACGGCGTAAGTAATGATTCAAAACGGCTGTGGAAAGGGTAATGTTTTGTTGCCAGTATCACAGCTAAAGATTTTTTTTAAGATGAAAGAAACGAGAAGACTTAGAAAACGCGTGTTATATTTTTGAAAGAAAAAAAAGCTGTGAATTCATTGTTGAATTTAGAGTAGAGGAGTGTGTCTAATCATTTGAGAACTGTTTATTTTAGGAGCCGGATGCTTTCACCATTACGTCACACCCATATTTTCGTGGCAACAATATGCAAATTAAATTGTATTTCGTGCAGACGGAACAAGTGGTTTCATGACTTCGTCGGTGGCTGTTGCGATTTTGTCGCTCGCTTTTCGTATATTAAAGGGCAAACTGAATACTTTTGAATTTGGGATGCTTAGATATTTTAAAACTGTAGTGTACGACTGAATTGGGAGTTAAAAGGGGTATCAAACGTTGATTTTGTACTCTTAATAGGTGTTATCTTAAATTGTCGGGAGTATGGTCCTCTCACCCGTTCTATCTCTCTTCGGCGTTTAAAATTAAATGACGGACTATCATGGAGCGCGAAAGGCGAATTTATGTTCGAAGCGTGCTGAAGTTTCATGAAGTTTATACTTGTAGCCACTTGTATGTTATTTTAAGGGTAGCTGTGGTGCTGGTTAGTCGTCAGAACAGCGTATGTCTATTTGCGCGATAAAAGGGTGTGCCGATTGTGTGAAAGATGAAGGTTCAGATTGCATATATGGCATGTTATAGTTAGTCAATGGGCTTACTATAATAACGTTTTCGCATTATTGTTTGTCCTAAGAAATTGGAGAATGTGTAAATTGGTTTATTAAATGTTGTGTGATGTGTAATATTTTGTTGAAAGTTGTTTTGTTGTGGGTGGGCCGAAATATCTACCTTTTCCGGTTTTAGATTAGCGGTATGTCTTTCTGTTAAATGGAGTAATTAGGTACTTGTCAATGGTTGTTGAAGGAATGATTTAACGCTGTTGTGTGTTTGTATTGAAGGGATCTCAATAGATTGAGGCGAGCGCGGAGCAGAACAGGCGTTATTTTTTGAAGTGTTTCAGGTGAGCGCGGCAGGCGATCGCGAAGCGCGAGGCGAGCGGGAAGCGGAAGGGGAGAAAAAATAACGCTTTTCCGCACACCTTTCTTTGTGCCCTTCTACCTTCATAGACACCCCGTAATCATCAACTAATCATAAGGCAAAACGGTCTATTTTGGGTAAATTGCTTCCTCTTTTTTTGCTTTTTTAACATTTCTGTTTAGTTGTACAATCTTTTGTCTATTTTCTAGGTGCGCTTGTCATAAGTGTTAAGCGTCATATTATTTTACAGTGATATTACTAATCACGTGGACAGTTATGTGAAATATTCTATAAATGGTTTGAGAATAGGTTTGTGGTTTGGAGGAGCTATTCGAGTCGAAGTGTATTTGCTGGCTTGTGTGTATTATAAAATTGGAGCTGTTTTGTATTGATATAGTATTGTGTAATTATTAAAGGTGAGGAATATGTGTTAAATCGACAACGCATTTATTGATTATTATTATAGCGTGGTTTTCATGTAACTGTAATGACCTCGTAACTGCGGTAAGGCAAATTGCCAGTAGCACCAGGATATACTGGCGGTAGTTGTAGAGTGGAATGCGTAGCCTGCAGAATAGGCGTTATTTTTTAAGCGTTTCAGGCGAGCGCAAGGAGATCTGATGAAAGTGCTTTTAATGATAAAATTTGAGTGACATATTTACAAAAACACAGGTGGTGTAGCGATATGATGGATAAAAAAAAGCTTAAGTAGATGGAAAAATATAACTTGAAAACAACATTTCCTCCAACGTTCGTGTCTACGTCATATGAACTACAGGATGAGTAGTTTTTAGCTTGTATTCGCTACGCTTTATAGCTGCGTGGACGTCATTAAAACCACTCATAACAAATTTTCCCGTGCAAAAAGTCGCGTGTCTTTTTATTTAACACGTGTAGATTTTATCTGTGGTTAAAACCACAGCAATAATAAATCCTAGAATCGATGCGTCCTCTTTAATCCTTCAACTTATACATACATATATATATATATATATATGTATATATATATATATATATATATATATATATATATATATATATATATATATATATATATATATAAACGAAAATGTGAGGGTCAAGAGTCCAACTCCAATGTAGCTTTGCTGGTTTATTCGCTCGACGTTTCGACCATAACGGTCTTCATCAGGAGCATCTGAGGTATATACTAACTGTTACAACATTCGAAATTTGAAAAGTTCAACGGAAAGAACACACGTGACATGCTGACGTAATAATCAGATATGAAGCTATAAAGCTAAACTAAACTAAACTAAACTAAACTACACTAAACTAAACTAAACAATATATCACGTGAATTGAACTAGGCTATTTATAGAAGGCTTGAATTTAGAAATCCAATAACTTTCTCTTGCTCTTCTAATGTCTTGATTAGGATTTCTAACTTTTTCAATGACTGTTAATTTTAAATGTTTAACCCCACAGTTTTTGAAGTGTCTGACAGTGGGAATGTTCTTATGACCTGCGTTTATGTCGCTACGATGTTGGTTCGTACGGCGGTGAACAGGGTTTTTTGTTTCCCCTATATACTGATTGTCGCATTTTGTGCATTGAATCAGGTATATGACGTTGCTTGTTTGACAGGTGGTGTGTTGCGTAAGAGTGAAGGTTTCTCCTGTAGTTGTGCTTTTAACTGTTTCTGTGAATCGCTTTCTGTGTTTCTGTGTTTCGCTTTAGTGATCCTCCAGCAAGCATTTTACGTTGGTTAAGGATCTGCATTGTTTGCGAATATATATATATATATATATATATATATATATATATATATATATATATATATATATATATATATATATATATAAATATCACTGACAGGTGAATTCCACACTGCTAAATCCAGAATAGTGCTCAACAATAATGGAGCGGTAATAACAAAGTGTTTCTACTCAATATCGTTTCATATGGACTTTAATACAGTACTGTTTCGTAGACCAACAAAGCGTTGATCCACTCATCAGTTAAATTCCATACACACTAAAGTTTGTTAGAGTTTATATACATCAGCAATATGATCTTCACCGAAGTCGTTACAATATTCAAACGAAAAACAAAACAAAAAGAAACAATAGGGATATAAACTTATGATTGGTCTCTAAGGATGCGATTGAATTTTAGGAGGAACTTACGCTTGTGCCTGCAAGTTGATATAAGCTCGCTACGCTTGTTAAGTGTTGCCATGTCCGGTTTAAATACAATATAGAATTTCTCGGTAATACATAGGTTACATCGTTTGGTAAAATTGGTATAGCATTTAGCCTTGGCTAGGATTTTCCAGGAGATCGCAAATTCTTTCTTTTCGTCTTTTAGCTGCCATATGTATTTGCTTAGTTCTGTGCTATTTCTTTTACTCTCATGAATGAATGACATTTGGTGATTTCGCCATCTTGTCTTAAATTCAGTGGCGGTGAGTCCGACGTATTTTTCAGAGTTTTCTGCGGTTGTTACGGTGGCTTGGTACACTACCTCTTTGACTAAGCATTCTCCTTTTAAAGGACATCTGTTTGGTTCTCTGCAGTTGCAGGTTTTGGGAGGTGTGTCTTCTTCAGATTGTGTGTTCTGTCTTAGGATGGTTTTGTTGTGTCCATCGATGATCTGTTTTATTTAATTTAAGTTAGGTGAACAACTATAACTCAGCTTAAGATTATTTTTGTTAAACAGCTTTCTTAATTTATGGTTAGGTGGGAAGCATTTCTCGATAAAATTTAGAAATTTTCTTCCTATATTAGTTTCTACATTTCTACTAAATGGTGGGTTGAACCATATTATGTTTCTCTGCCTCTTTCTCTTTCTGGTGGTTGATTCTGGTGAATGCTGTTGCGGTGGGGTGAATTTTAGGGTATGTGAATAACCGCTTTTGCGCAATGCTTCTTGATAGGGTGATGCTGCTTCATTGAAGGCTTCTTCGTCTGATAAAATTTCAGATAGCCGTTTGTTAATTGCCTCAGGGATGTTTTTTATTATGCATGGAGGGTGGTTAGATTTGCTGTGGACATAGAGCGGAGTGGTTGTTGGCTTCGAATAAGGCTTGTATTTCTCGGTGGTTAGGTCTAGTGTTACATCAAGGAAATTGACGACTTTTTTGTTTGCTTCGATGGTGACGCGCAGGTTGTTTTTGGCGAACACTTTGCAGATTTCTTTTTTAATTTTTTTCGATTTTTTGTGGGGTTTGGTCAAGAACTGCTAAGCCGTCATCTCTGTAAAGCCCAATTTCCATGTCGTAAGGCATTTCTTTTAGCTGCGAAAGGATGTAGATTCCGACTAATTCACATGTTTCTGCTCCGTCATAACTTCCCATGGTGACATCGAAGAGCGTGTCGGTGTTTCTTTTCTGCCAAGGGTTTCCGTTGTTGAAAAGAAGTGACTGTTTAGCTCGGAGGATTATGTGGCGATCGTCGCTGGGGATAGTCACGTAATTGGCTGCGAAGTCAAGGGCACGCTTGAGTAGTGTCTCTGATATGGAAGGATAGAATTCCACTACATCGAAGCTTATAAAGCAGACTTGCGTTTGTTGGGCACATTTTTGAACCATTGCAGCACCGAGGAGGTGTTTTTCCACTGGTTTACTTTCGTGACGCTCAGCAGTTTCTTGTTGATATTATCGAGGATTTGTTTGCTAATTTTACCTATCTCCTGTTTTGACGGGTTAATTAATCTGCACGTGGGTTTATTCTCAAAATTGCCCTTATGGTCTTTCAAGGTGATGAAAGCTTTTTTTGTGGCAGTTGTTTCGACGCGGTCTTCAATTTGGAGTTTCTCGGTAATTATTTTCGCCTTGTCGTTTATTTCGTTTAATTGGTTTTTCTTCGCCTTCTTGTAGGTTTTTGTAATGTTCTCATTTAGGAGCTGATTGTACTTTGTGGTTTCCAATTTGTAAAAGTTCGTGGATTTATCGGCCTTTACAAATAAACGGCTGTCACTTTTAATTGATTCAATGTCTTCGTTGAGATCTTCTTGAAACTGACACTTGATATTCTTAAATTTAACCTTTTGGATGATTTTCGTCATGCCATCCTCGAACACCTTTAACTCCTCAATGGCCGGTGGGTTGTTTCTAGTCTTAAAGCCAAAAGATTCTTTTCCTGATTCTTGGTTAGGGTTTAAAAAGTGGTAAGCTTTCCATCTCATCCTGCATAGGAACTGTTCGGTCTTGTCAATCAGTTGTCTGATGTATTCTCTCCTCGGTGTTACGAGGATGTTCTTGGTTGAGTAGTTGAACGATACACGTTCCATGTTTGGATCTTCAGTAGGACAGTGCTCGACAATTCAGGAGCTTAATATAACTGACAGGTGAATTCCACACTGCTAAATCCAGAATAGTGCTCAACAATAATGGAGCGGTAATAACAAAGTGTTTCTACTCAATATCGTTTCATATGGACTTTAATACAGAACTGTTTCGTAGACCAACAAAGCGTTGATCCACTCATCAGTTAAATTCCATACACACTAAAGTTTGTTAGAGTTTATATACATCAGCAATATGATCTTCACCGAAGTCGTTACAATATTCAAACGAAAAACAAAACAAAAAAAAAACAATAGGGATATAAACTTATGATTGGTCTCTAAGGATGCGATTGAATTTTAGGAGAAACTTACGCTTGTGCCTGCAAGTTGATATAAGCTCGCTACGCTTGTTAAGTGTTGCCATGTCCGGTTTAAATGCAATATAGAATTTCTCGGTAATACATAGGTTACATCGTTTGGTAAAATTGGTATAGCATTTAGCCTTGGCTAGGATTTTCCAGGAGATCGCAAATTCTTTCTTTTCGTCTTTTAGCTGCCATATGTATTCGCTTAGTTCTGTGCTATTTCTTTTACTCTCATGAATGAATGACATTTGGTGATTTCGCCATCTTGTCTTAAATTCAGTGGCGGTGAGTCCGACGTATTTTTCAGAGTTTTCTGCGGTTGTTACGGTGGCTTGGTACACTACCTCTTTGACTAAGCATTCTCCTTTTAAAGGACATTTGTTTGGTTCTCTGCTGTTGCAGGTTTTGGGAGGTGTGATCATATTGCTGATGTATATAAACTCTAACAAACTTTAGTGTGTATGGAATGACGCTTTGTTGGTCTACGAAACAGTTCTGTGTTAACGTCCATATGAAACGATATTGAGTAGAAACACTTTGTTATATATATATATATATATATATATATATATATATATATATATATATATATAACATATATATATAACATATATATATATATATATTATTTGATTTGCAGAACTGCTGTCAGAGTGCTCAATAGGAAAACTAGAGCATAAATATTAGAAGACAGTCTGATCAACTGATTCGACTTAGCATTTTATTACTAACTAGTTTCGTACCGCACAACTTGTACGGCACTCATCAGATAAAATTGCCGAATATATATATATATATATATATATATATATATATATATATATATATATATATATATATATATATATATATAGTTAGGTTGAGCTTAACAGCGTAGCTCTCTAAACAGAAAGCCGATGATAAACTTCACTAAGCTGAAAGGTCGGATGCACAAGAATTAAGATTGACGACCGGGTTATTTTTCAATTTTAGCAATTCTCAAAAATAGTATTACGCGACCGTCTGCACAATACATTTAGACCGTACAAAAGTTCACAAAAAAAATTCCGAATAAAATACACCTCTAGCGTATCAAAAATTGCCCGAGAAACGGATTTGGAAATCAAATTGCAAAAACTACACAAACATATTTGTGTATTAAAAGGCAAACGCGAGTGAAGTCTTGTTTTGTTCACATAAAATCGCTTTTCAAGCTATGTAATGAATGAACAAACACATAAAAATGGACAACACAATCTTCTTTCGAAAAATTTCATTCAAATCTCGATAAGTTTATGTTTAAAGCAAAATGCGAACCATTTATAGTCTTTATAGCGCGTCGAGGCCGAGCTGTCTTTGATGAAAGAAATCAAAACGACTGAATTTGAGTAGGTTTTATAAACAATTCTCTTAAACTAACGAAACACAAAGAAAAATTCAATCACAGATTGATATCAACATAAATTCCTATCGAAAAATGTAATTTTTCTTTTACCTTTAAGTCCCTCGACTACTGGAAATTCTTTACATCTCCGCTTCTTCAGTTCTGAAATCCCAAGTGATAAACATCTCCCCGCATTGCTCCCGCATTGACAAAAACGTGTAAAGTTCCTCGATTTTATTCCTGAAAGCTCTTTTTTCCCACTATAGTGGCTTCTGAGTATCCATTAATTATTATCCCTGTCTTGTGTAGCAAACCGCAAAAAATGCAGGGGAATAACGACTTTAATTTGAAATGGTTTTCTCTGCTAAACACAGCAAAACATCAAAAGTGTTTACCGAGCTGACGTGACATTCGGCCGTGTAGCTGCGTGAAAAACAAAGCCTTGCTTTGGTTTCAAAATTGCTAAGATCCCGGATGTTGTGTGGCGTCATACGCGCTTGTTTTGCGACGTCATACGCGCCCGCGAGCTAGCCTTGCGCGACGCTCCGACGCACAGACACACATGTTACAGACGCGCGCCCGGGGAAACATTCCGCTATCAATGACCATGAAAAATGACGGGCATAGGTTCAATGAGTATGGGGCTCCGCGAGCGGGCCTTCTACCCGCGAGAGCTCCACTATAAATTACAAAATCCTCATAGGAAATGCGCGCTCTTTGATTGGTCAAACCGAGTTCATTATATCTCAATAAAGCACGCGCATATGTCATGCAGTACTTTGCCCCTTGTAGTCTTTTTTATAAGAAATAATAAAAACTTGTTTCTCTACCATTGTTCAGTTATACAAGCACTTGGCAATAAGAAGCACTCGCCTTCAGCTAGTACTTCTCTGTACTTCTCTCGTGTTCTTAAAAAATTCCTGTGTGCTTGTATAACTCAACAATGCACTCGGCGCGTTTTTTTATTATTTTAATAAAAAAATAAATGCTGATAGTGTAATATCCTACCCTGCGTATTGTTATTAATGGCATGGTAATAAGGTATGGAGAATAGCTCTGGCCTGGGACAAGCCCAAGACCAGGCGAAGATGGGAGCTGGGAGGATCAAGCCCGGCTTACTCGATCGGGTGGGAGGGTGGGTTGCCAAACTCTTCACTTTTGCGGCCTCGAGTAGAGTGATGGGGTGGAGCACATGTAACTTCTTTTATAGTCTCATTTGCATAATCCCCAGGGTATTAATTACCAATGCAAATAGTAGCAATGGTCACAATAAATGTATTTCATACAATTATTATAAGGGCTTCTGAGGTCGCCTTAGTTATAAATAGAAACTGTGTCACAGCGAAATAGATCAATCAGTAGTCACGGTGCCGGGTCAGTTGCTCATGTAGTTATAACTCAGAGGTTATAAACAGATAATTTGGAGGTTAATTGTTTCTATTTGTGATCAGGTTATGAAAAAACTATCCACATTTCTTAACATGAGAACATTTGAACATCTCCACGTTTGAAAACAAACCGTGGTCGCGATGTTGCGTGACTTTGCCACTTAGGTGTACTAGAATGACTTCCGGTTAGAGTTTAGAAAACATCGTTAAATAGTCGACTTTTTAGTACTCGCTAAACAAATCCTTTAAGAATAAATTTGAAGAAAAGGTCGTCCTTTTTCAAAGAAGAATTAACATTTTATGATGAAACTGCAATTAAAAAATGTAGTTGAATTAACAGCTACGCCGCTTCATGGCGTTTGCCTCCCAACTCCGACAGTCGACTATTTAATAATAAGTAATAATTTTACAGATTTCCTCTATATTTGAGATATCTCAAAGCCGAAAATGATATAGATAACTGCTAAGATAAAACAAATAAACCATCTAAGAATAGATAAGGCATATTTTCATGGGTCGATTCGGCGGTCTATCGTATTTCCTCAGAACGTATAGTCTTATAGCATTTATAATTTTGCTAATTTATGCAAATTTGACAACAGCGAGTCGCGAAGTTTTGTTTTCTCAACACGAATCTGAATTGCCCAAATTTTTTATTTCATATTGTTTCAGTATAAGCGCCGAACTTTTTATTTTTTTCTCAGAGCGCGAGCGGGCGGAATTCTGCGAATCCTGCAATATGATTGGTTCCGGAAGCGGGCGGAAATTTACGATCTTGCCCGCTCACTCAACGATTCCGCCCGGGTTGCGTAGTTGCATGATTCACGATAATTTGTGACTCCGTTGTTTTAAGCTTGCGAGCCCTGGTATTATTGAATTTTCTCGTCAAATATGAACCCAGACGAAAGCTACCAAAGCGAAAGCGAATTTTATTAGCTAGATAAAATAGTTAACGACATAAATGAAGAAAACAAGGAAGAAAACCAGCAAAGTTTCACCATGCATGGCTGACATCGGCTGACAAAGATCCGATCTTAACGCTTCAACGAGGTATCAAAAAGACTCAATGAAGAAAGAAAGATTAAACTAATGGATAGAGAAATCAGCCGTAAAATTAAAGACCAATGTTATTCCTCGAAAAGGCGAGTACAAGTTTGGATTTTATGAATTGTTGATTTTATAGTTTGTTCGGAGTTTGTTGTTGTTTTTTTGCAAAGCGACATTTGTCCCTTAAAAAATTACCATCTTTAGACAATCTAGCGCTTGTTTACAAAGGTTTTGACTGCATTTGATTGAAGTGTTCTTATTTTTCCGTTTTTCGTTTTCTTCTAATCGAGATTCTGTGAAATTTCATTAAAAAGTGTTGCTTAAATTTGTCATTCTTGTTTTGTACGGGTTGTTTTCAGTTAATTTATACGCATTTTCGCGATCGGATTTTACGAGATAATTCGTACTTTAACTACATTGCTCAGTTAGTATGCTTATATTCCACAGTTTTTGCCTTCATTAATCTAAATTCTGTAAGTTTTCATTCAAGAAGATTTGATTTTTAAATAAGAATAGCTCAGTTTAAGCTTTCGCACTGCTATGAATGAATTACGCTCGACTTTCTATTTGTAGAAAAATTTGAAAAGTTTTTAAAGTTAATCTTCAGCTTTCCACGGCTTCGCTGTAGGCAATTTCTCTATCCCCACCACAAGCAAACACAACAGCCGTTTATTCTAATGATAGAAATAAACTGATAGAAATTAGTTCACTTTGCTTTTGTTTCTGAATGAAAACGTTGTAAAGATTACCGAGTTACCTTTTGCACGCGTTGTGTCAGCTTTACGCGACGCGTAAAGACATTTCTTGAAAAGCTGTACAAGTATATCAAGATTTTCTCGGCAAATCGCAAAATTGAAGTATGAAAAAATAAATAAGTTATTTACCGGCCTTGGTCGGTCCGTATAGGAAAAAACTGTGCCCTCGGTCTCGAGTATGGCCCTCGGCCTGCGGCCTCGGGCCGTACTCGAGACCTCTGGCACAGTTTTTTCCTATACGGACCTCCCGCCCGGTAAATAACATATATATCTTTGTATATATTTTGATTTGATATCGGACATACCAAGATGGATTTTTGCCTTTTCACAAAATGCTTGAGATGGTATTTTTAAAAAAACCGTGAAACTTTCTAAATCGCTGCAAAACTTTGAAAAAGACAATGGCTAGAAAGCAGATGATTTATACTAAAGAAAAAACGTATCCCCATTTTCTAGCGTTGCACTTTGTTTCAGCACAAGCGTACTGAAGTTGGTAAATGTAACTGTAATCTTTGCATGATTAATTAGCCAAAATGCGGTGTTTTCGTTTTCCCCTTTTTCTCGAAAACAATAAATTGCTAGAAAGTTTCAATAATATTTTTGAACATAGCTCCCCAAGTGTCTTTTTGGCAAATTCTCAGGATTTTCGATTTTGTGAGCCTGTCCAGTGATTCTCGATATTTACAGTCACGGGCTCTTAAGGCGGGAGTTAGGTGGCTCGACAGGGTTTTTTGGCGACACAACATCCCAACTTTGAACGGCTGATACTTCACTGTCTGAGGTCGGTCAGGCAAGCTGCTTCACACATAAACTAGATATGAAATAAAGTGTCCATAAAAGTAGATTTGATTGACATCGGTGTTACCATAAGAACGATCTGATGACGTCATGGTTTTTTCATATTACTAATTTTCTTAACACATAGACCTAAGCTTTTAAAATGACTGTATGCCTCTCATAGTCTAGATGTAAGTCTTCAATACTGCAAAGTTTAAAAAAGTTCTATGAGAGCGTTTTTAAATAAAATTGGGTTGAATATTTACCATCAAAAATTTAAAAATTCGCATTACTTTCTGTTATTTCGTCGATGCCAGCGTTTTCCGGACAAATTGAAACAGACCGACAACGATGAGAATGAAGATCCACATTTCAGGAAAATACCGTAGAACTGCGCATAACTCTTGCAATCTGAATTATTTCAGAATCAACCCCGAAAATGTAACAATTCTTGTTGTCTTTCACAACTTCAATGGCTATGTTGCACATCACTTGATGCAAAAAAAAAAAAAAAAAAAAAGCTGAAGTCAATCCTGACTTGAAATGCATACCCACAAACATGGAGAAATACATCTCATTCTCTCTTGGCAAATTGAGATTCATTAACAGCTGCCAATTCATGCAGTCAATCTCGATAATCTCGTTAAATCAAACAAACCAGATTCTTTTTCCATAACGAATGTTTATGAAGAAGACCCTATGAAAAGAAAGCTCCTCCTACAGAAAGGTGTTTACCCTTACGGATACACGATTCAGTGAGCAGGCATTACAAAACAGTATGTTTGAAACACTAACGGTCTTGACCCAGCTCATTACTGCACAGGTCCAGGTCTTGAATTAGCTGGGATGCATTGCTGAAATACACAGGTATTGAGTTGGAGCTCTTGACAGATTTCAACATTCACCTTTTCGTCGAAAATGGAATGAGAGGTGGAATATCTGTGGAGAGCAGACGTTTTTTCAAGGCGAACAATCCCCTTCTTGATGACTACGATCCAAGCAAAGAAAACAGCTACATTCTGTATCTGGACGCCAATAACCTATATGACTGAGCCATGAGTCAGCCACTTCCTGCAGGCAAGTACGCGGCCTGGTGTCGGAAAATGCCCACGGAGGAGCAAATCATGAAATTCATGCAAACAGAAAATTCGGTTGTATTTTCGAGATTGATTTGGAGTATCGAAAAAACGAAAGATCGAAGAACGCGTGACACTACGTGACAGCTTTTATATTTGTTTGATTAAAAAACACTCAACGTGAAACAAAATACATTCCGATTCGCCTCCTTGTTAGATGGCGAAAACAAAATTCACTCCGAAACGCCTCAAGTTTGATGAAAAAGTTTTGGGGGGTCGCATCGCAATTGCAGGGACTCATTTATCTTAATAGCTCTAACTCTCCCCCCCCCCCCCCCCCCCCCCTCCCACCAAACGTCACCGAAAATTAACACAAGTGCTTAGGAATCTCCCTAATACATCGCTGAAATTAGTTTTACTAAACAAATATATACTCATAAAATACCATGATTGTTGTTTTACATATGCTAATACTGTTTGTCGATGATATTTGCACCCCTCCGTGGCAAAAAAAGTTCGAAATTTTGTTCGTGATGCTGTTGGTGCGATTAACGAGGCTAAGGAAAGCATTGTGTAAACCAACAAACCATTTTTTTTTTTATATTGGTGTACAACAATTACTTCAAAAAATTGAGATTTGCTTCGCTTTACAACTGGAAGCCGTCAAACTCATGAGCATGGAACAAAAAAATACGAAATCGAACTCGAAAGGCTAGGGAAGCAAAATACAATGCTTTTACTGCGTGGCCGCTGTGGTCACTTTTATGCTAAAGAACTCTTTCGTGCAAACCTTCGGGAAAAGCTTTGCCTCATTTTCGAAAAGCTTAGACCAGCAGCAAAAAAGCGTCATACACAACAATGGCCGTTTTTACACTACAGACGCATTATCCGTCCAGACGGTCTTGACCCAGCTCATTACTGCACAGGTCCAGGTCTTGAATTAGCTGGGATGCATTGCTGAAATACACAGGTATTGAGTTGGAGCTCTTGACAGATTTCAACATTCACCTTTTCGTCGAAAATGGAATGAGAGGTGGAATATCTGTGGAGAGCAGACGTTTTTTCAAGGCGAACAATCCCCTTCTTGATGACTACGATCCAAGCAAAGAAAACAGCTACATTCTGTATCTGGACGCCAAT
>JAJGOT010000272.1:1050000-1164733 GCA_022457155.1 Cladopsammia gracilis | reverse complement strand
TAGCTAAAGATGCAAAATGGCTGTGAACTTACCAAAAATCGCAGATACACCATATTTCAACCTTTATTGCAATTCAACGAAGCAAAATGACAACGTCACAATCACGTTTCCAGTAAACTCAAGCCTTCAGTGTTTTAGAACAGCGGTACTTTCGATGGTCACCTCAAATATGGAGTCATGGAATCCTTTGGCTCGTTTATATGCAGAAAATCACTCAAAAACGTAAAAATTCTAAGGAGTCAATGGGTTAAAGCGCGGAATGACAGCCGAAAGGCCCGAGGTTCAAATCTCGCTCGGGATTCCTTTTTTTTAATTCTTTTCTTTCTTCTTCGGACTGAACATTATGAAAGTGATGTACCGTATTTTTTTTGCCTTTGTCAAAAATCCTTACGTTTAATGTTAAAATAATATTGCACTGTGTCAGTGTGAAAACATAAGCTTACCGCAATATTGCGTTAGGCGTTAGCATTTCTTATTCACGGGTTGGCTCTTAGGGTGAATTTACACTGTCGCGTAATTTTTACGTGCGTAAATATAAGAGACGATGTATGAACAGCTTGCGTAAAAGTTTACGCGAGCTGTTCATTCATCGTCTCTTATGTTTATTTACGCACGTAAAAATTACGCGACAGTGGAAATCCACCCTTAGGAGCCTTTGATTGTATATAGTGTCCCATTTCACATACGTTTCATTTGCTTTGACGACCTGCTCCCACAACTGTGATATTGGTTTTGGTATTTCAGCCTTTCGTTAATTGTTCTGTTCTGTTCTGTTTCATTTGTCGAGCAATCTTAACTGAGGGAGTTTAACGGCTACAGAGAGAATATTTGCCAGTATCTGTGATACTTACACGAATTCTCATTGCATGTTAGATGTAGACGAGTGTTCTACCAACTCACAAAGCTGTGACGTCAACGCTGGATGCAACAATACCCTAGGATCCTACACATGTTTGTGCAAAGCAGGATTCGCAGGAGATGGAAGGGCATGCACTGGTAATTTTTTTTCTTTTCTTTTAAGATGGCTCCCAAGGGCTTAGCCAAAAGCAGTTACACTAACTATTAAGAGTTCATGAGTTCTACGCTAACTATCATGAGTTCTTAGCTCACGACATTTGCCAACACATATTTATGCTTATTTATCAGTTGTCACTGTTTTGGTAGTGGTGGTTGCATGGTAACAGAGCATCTAAAGAATGTCGGGCAACTATTATCCAAGAATTGACTTTTAAAGTTGTTTAATCTTTCGAAGTTTCCGTCGGTTAAATTTTTTTAACACCGAAGAAAACGCGAGAAAATATGCGGTGAAGTTTGATTTTTGGGTTTTATAATTGCCAAAAAATAAAAAATATCGTCATAAAATATCGGAAAAACCATCATGTGAGCGCGTGCAAAACAACTAAAACTCTCCTAATATATATAGATAGCCCAAGCCTAACAGCGTCGCACTTTGAACAAGCTTAACTAAGGTGAAACTTAACTAAGGTGAAAGGTTGGAAGCACAAGAATTAAGATTGACGAACGGGCTATTTTCAATTTTAGCAATTCTCAAAAACAGTATTACGCGACCGTCTGCACAGCACATTTTTATAGACCGTACAAAAGTTCACAAAAACAACTTTTTTCTGTCTAGAATAAATAGTACCACTAGTTTCCGAATAAAATGCAGTTTATGTTTGTCAAAAATTGCCCGAGAAACTGATTTGAAAATCAAAAATTGCAAAAATACACACACATATTTGCAAAAGGCGATGCGAGTGAAGATAGAACTGTACTATATAATCAAGTCTTGTTTTGTTTACATAAAATCGCTTTTCAATCTATCTAATGAATGAACAAACACATAAAAATGGACAACACAATCTTCTTTCGAAAAAATTTATTCAAATCTCCATTAGTTTACGTTTAAAAGCAAAACGCGTACCATTTAATTATAGCTCATCGAGTTCAAGCTTCCTTCGATGAAATTCAAGAGATAGGCACGTTTTAAAATCAATTCGCCAAAACTAACAATAACACTAATAACAAGTCACTCACAGATTGATATCAACATAAATTCTCATCGAAAACTGTAATCTGTTTTACCTTTAAGTTCCTCGCTTGCTTGGAAATTCAAATCTCCGCTTCTGGTTCTGAAATCATCTCCCGCATTGATAAAAATGTAATACATGAAGTTCCTCGAAGCAAGATTTTATCCCTGAAAGCTCGTCTTTTTCCACTAAAGCGGCTTCTGAGTATACCTTAATTAGTATCCCTGTCTTGAGTAGCAAACCGCGAAAAAATGCAAGAAAATAACGAGTTTAATTCTCCGCCAGGCACAAGAAAACAACTAAAGTGTTTACCGAGCTCACGGCTGTGTGGCCGCGAAAAAACAAAGCCTTGCTTTCAAGATCCCGGTATTGTTCCAACACGGCGGGCGGCCGGCGGGCGGACGGACGGACACGCGCCCGCGAAACATTCCGCTAGCCATGACCATGAAAAATCACGGCGTAGGTTCTATGAGTATGGAGCTGCGCAGCCAGGCCTTCGGCCTGGCAAGTGCTCCGCTATTATTTAAACTGAAGGGTGTTTCATGCACGCCAAGCTAAGATCTTTAAATTCTGATGAGGGATGAACAACCAAAAATTCTTCCATGTGTGGCGTTCTTGATAATTGATCTCCGCTCTTTCTGCTCTCTTCTGGACGGACTAGCAACACATATTTATATGGGATAGGAGTAAGGTGAAGTATCACTGAGTGTTCTTGTGGTTTAGCTACGAACCAATAAGGGCGAAACAGCTGTCCGTGTCTGCTTTTTAGCCTTGAACGCTAGATCTCAAGCCGCGGTGCTCTGTTGTAGAAAATTGATGAACCTTTGCGAAGTTAATCTAGAGGACGGTATCGACCCTTCCCCGTCTTGTTTGTCGCCACAGCACTTGGCATGCATCAGTTGAGATCAGTTCGACTTTTGGCCACATAAAATGTGTGATGTGACTGATAATCGATCTCCGCTTTTAGCTCTTTGCTAGATTGGAGTGCCGCGGCTCTAGTTGGAGCCCGAATCAAGTTCGAGCCACGAGTAAAGTTCCAGTCAATTTAAACATATATATATATATATATATATATATATGCTTTTTTTTTAACTGAGACGATTATTGTTGTCTGAATGGTCTCACAGTGGTAAATAGCCCGAAAGAACAATCATTTGAGATATTAAAGACAAAAGCTTATTTTATTTCCACTCGTACCTGGACTTCAATTTGCTATTCGTACAAATTTCCATGTAATCACTTATTCTTGCCGATCCAAAATATTATCAGTCTTTGTTTAGATGCATTAAGCGATTCCAGTGAGCGTTGATTTGATTCAAACTAACGAACTAAGTTCACCAAGAAAGTCCGGGAGGGATACTCAACAAAGTTTTGTACGGGGATGCTCCGCCTCGAGGTCCAAACCCTTACCCTTTCATATACCGTTTTTGACAGAAAAGGTACCCCTTTCATATACCTTTCATTGAAAATGGTCCCTTTTATATAGCCTTTACGTGCGTCTGTTTGATATATTTTGAACGGCTCTCAAATGCTTAAATGGCAGTTTTCCCTACCTTTTTTATACTTCAACTCGTGTTTTCGCTACCCTTTCCTATTCTTCGTGAAATTCCTACCCTTTCATATACTTCAACTAGTGAAACCCCGACCCTTTCATATACCTCCAGCATAAAAAGTTACCCCTTTCGGGCGGAGGATCCCAGTATAGCCCATTATAGGGAGTACCCCCCCCCCCCGGCAAGAAAGTAAAGTCTATCTTTCTTTCGATAATTTAACGCCGTTTAAAGGGATATTTGTGTCACCTACCAATTTTGAACTGTTCGGATGTCTTATATCTGAAAATCCAACAGGCCGAAAAATGTAGGAACGATCCTTTTCTTCGAAAAAGTTAGCTGAAGTATATTGATTTTGTATGCCTTTTCGCATTGTTTGATTGGTCCTTAACTTGCAGTGGTCTGTTTTTGCTTATCACTGATTGCATTGATCCAATGTGGTGCAAAAGATCGTTCATGGTATTGCAGTTAATTTTTTTTAAGGCAGCTATTTACCTCCGTAATTTTTAGCTGGACTTTCTGAGAACAAAAATAGCATTTTTCATCCTCTCCAAAACGTCAGGCGTAGTTTTTATTAGGATCGAAAACATCAGTTAACATTTCCGGTTAGAGAATATTAACTTTTCATCTAATTGTAATTCGAAAATCTGAGGGCGGTATTAGACTGCTAGCTGTCCCTTTTCAGTCAATCGAGCGGGCGAGCTAATCACGAAAACAAGCTCGGTGAGACTGGAGCGAGCTCGGGTCGCCGATCCCGTATTTGCTCGCCTGCTCGACTATCAAGAGGGACTGCTAGCAGTCTAGGCGCAAATCAGACTGCTAGCTGTCCCTTTTCAGTTAATCGAGCGGGCGAGCTAATCACGAGAACAAGCTCGGCGAGACTGGAGCGAGCGAACGTTCGCATTACTTTCGCTCGCTCGCTGCTCGGATCGCCGATCGCGTGTTTGCTCTCCGCGCTCAACAATCCAGAGAGGGACTGCTAGCAGTCTAAGGGCGGTATGAGCATTCCGGACAGCTATTTTGTGAAACAATTCGTTGGGTGTCACTGAAGAGATGCCGCTTTCCTGAGTTTTTCTACAGTCAAACCCCTTTAATATGGACACGGAATAGACTGCGGAAACTGTCCGTATTAATGGGATGTCCGTATTAAGCGGGGTTCTTATGAATAACGTAATTAAAAGTGCACATGAAGTGAAATTTCACTATCGTTTTGTTTTAGGGTTTTATGTTGTTTATATCACCTTTATTTCATTTTCAGTCGTTTTCCTCTTTTGCGCGAAGAGAATTCACTATTTTTAGCGGTTTGAAAACTCCAGCCGAGATCTGAAATTTGCGGCATTTTAAGCGCAGCCAAAAAGGGACAAGCAATATATTTGTGACGTCATTCGTGTGTTCGATCACAACAAAACCTGGTGGAGAAGGGGACGAACCTGGGACTAAAATACGTGTCGCTTTCAAACATATTTAATCGAAAGAATCCTTCCACCAGTTGCCAAAACTCCACTGTGAAACAAGTGAAGACGTCACTAGAACCCAGGTCCTTGTCTAATAATAAATAAGAGTAAACGTGAATGTTCTCCAGATGATGCGTGACACTTGTTTAAAATAAAATGTATTAATAACGTGAAAAAACATCATAGTAAAAATAAATAAAAATTAAAAATAAAATGTGTTAAAAACGTGAAAAAAATAAATGAAAAAGGCATAGCCCTTCATCATTGGACCGTTAAATGTTCAAGCGAGAACTAAGTAGTAGAATCTTAAAATTTGAAATTAGAGCGCGTGCACATGAGAAAAGGCGTACGCGCGCAGTTTACAAGAAATGGAAAGCATCGTTAAGGCCCAAAGGTTGCATGGTGCCGAGCCTAAAAATGTTTTCCATTTCGAGGTGCTTCCTATGGCGACTGGAGCCTCGGCAAAGTCGCCAACCCCTGATGAAGATGTCATCTAAAGTATGGCCGTCAGTATTGAAATGTTCGGCCACAGGTAGACCAGGAGTGTTCATTTAAACGCTTCTTAGTTGTTCGCCGAAGCGTTTACGAAGACTTCGACCAGTTTCCCCGATGTTTAGAAGAGGGCAGCGACGACAAGAGATAATGTACGCCATTGTTCTTACGGAAAAAATTATCGCATCTCAGTATCGCATCTCAGTAACCCCACCAAGAAACTAAATAATTATGACTAGACAAAAGCATATATCTAGCTATAAGTTTAGTATATGCTTACGCATTTGAGAAATGGGTAATGCGTAATGAATTATCCAAATTGTTCGTATTAACGAAGTTAACTTTGTATGAGATTGTTTCGTATAGGTAATCATACGAATCCGAGTCCAATTTAGGATTAATTTGCACGAGTGAGTTTTTCAAAAAGCCCAAATTGCACGAGCCGCTTTTACTTATTAATAATCATACATGAAAAAATTTGCATCAATTTTTTTTGCAAAAACATTTTTTTGGAAAATTTGTTTAATTTGCAAAACATTTTTGCATCAATTTTTCTTATTCGTAATTTACACTGGTGTTCCACTTGAACTGCACTGCTTTTATTGCGTCGACGAAGGAGACGCTTCCTAATCTTGTCGGCTAGGCGAAACGAATCGAGAAAAGTGTCGATACCAAATCTGCGCCATCTTGAAACGTCACAATAGTATCCAGCATGCTTAGCGCGTCGTCTAGGCGGAACGAATCGAGAAAAGTGTCGGTACTAAATCGGCGTCATTTTGATTAAACATATGCTGGATGCATATATCGGGCAACTTCCAGACATTGAGATATCTACATTTATTTATTCATTTTTTTCGGTAAAATCCTTGCGGATATCACACCAAGTACTGAGGCCTATCATTTCAGAATCGGAGAAATATAAACTGAAATGAAATCAAGACAAATATACTATTTATGTCGGAAAAATCTGAGACCTTTCGGAGTACACAGCACGGCAGAATTGAAGGATTTTGCCCGATTCCACGGCGATAGCGTGAATTTGTTTGACGTCGGCCGACATTTTTGCCTGCATGACGTATCTCGTGACATAGCCCCTTTCAACAGTGGTTGAAACTGAGGTACTACGTAGGTCAAGACGAGGTGCTACGGTATAAGGAGACGCACTATAACTATGATTACTACTAGTATATATATAGATATATAATTAGCCAATCAGAATTGAGTATTTTTTTCATGTATATTATTAAGTCTGTAACGATGTGGCGTCCGTATTAAGCGGGTGTCCGTAAAGACTGTATTACATTTTAGCATTGATAATTCTTAGACAGATTTTTTCAATATATATATATATATATAAAAATATATATATATATATATATATATATATACTATATTTTTTGCCTATTTCCTGGTTTGCATCCATCTTTATCTGCAAAAATAATGTACATTTCAATATACCGGAGAGTAATTTTAACTATTATGTTTGCCAAATTTTCAGTTTACAAGAACTGCGCTGAAGTTTACCGGTCCGGTAATAGGAACAGTGGAGTGTACAAAATCGATCCGGATGGTTTTGGCGAATTTCAAGTGTTCTGTGATCAGAAAACAGCCGGTGGAGGTTGGACGGTGTTCCAAAAACAGGACGGCTCTGTTGATTTTAATCGGGGATGGGATGACTACAAACGGGGCTTCGGTAATCTGAACGGCGAGTTTTGGCTCGGGCTGGAGAAAATCCATCGCTTGACTGCAAGCAGTAGTGACAAGCTTCGCGTCGACTTGGAAGATATCAATAGTAAAACTTCATATGCAGAATACAGCACATTTGATGTGGCAAGCGAGAGTTTCAAATACAAGCTGAGTTTGGGAAGTTTTTCAGGTAAGTTAATTCCTGTTCAATAACAGTGTGTTTATAAAATGCACGGCATTTCTTTTCGAAGGAAATAAAATATCAGTTATTTCATAGTCACACGCGAAATGCATCGGAACAATAGAGAATTGCCTACTTCTTACACGGATTGTTACTTAAAAGCCCATGTTCATGCAATCTGCTTTGCGCGCTTGTGTTTTTGTTTTGAAACAGATCAATTGTTCAATGTAGCGTTATGATTGGCTGGCACGTCGATTTTTCGATATTCCGTCTGTGCGAAAATCAGCCCGGGCGCGCAAAGCAGATTGGGTGAACATGGGCCTTCAAACGAACAATAAAATATTTTACTCACGATCAGTCCACGATCGGACTGATCGTGATTGTTAGTGCGATGAGTGAGGTAGATGTTAGCACCATAAATGTTTGCCTTCGCTGTATGGACAAGGCATTTTAATTTGCCTTCGTCAATTTATCGTATTCATAAAAATCCCAAAGTTCCTTTAAAGTAAAGTCCAATTTACTTGACTTTACTTTCCACTTTGCTAAATCGACTTTCCATTTTGACTTTTGGACATTCTACTTTAACATTTGCCAAAATCGACTTTCGGTCCATTTGACTTCAAAACTGCTTTAAGTTGTATGACTAATGAAAATGTCCAAATATGATTTTGTTTGATAGCTGGTTATAATTATTACTGAACAAACACCTTCCTAGAGTGCCCCGGCGACAGAGATAAAAACATTTAACTTTTTTTAAAAAGAAGTGTTTTATTTGTTTCTTTCCTTAGGCACCAGTGGAGATTCTCTCAGTTATCATAATGGTCAATCATTTACCACCAAGGATCGTGATAATGATAACTATTGGGGCAACTGTGGCCAGTATTATAAAGACGGCTGGTGGTACAACTCGTGTTACCAATCCGATCTGAATGGTTTGTTTAATAATCAAGGAATGAGATGGACCCAAAGGCCCAGCTCCATGTCAGACGTCATCAAGAGGTCTGAGATGAAGATTCGTCCAAGTGGTTTTTAAGACAGTTCTGTGCCACGTATACTTTGTTTCAGTCGCACATTTCTCCGAACTTTAGTGATAATGAGTCTGTAAGGTGCTTCTGCCTCATTTTAAATACTGCATTTTTTAACCAGCAAATATTTGCAATCAGTATCAAAAGTGAATTTTCAACTCAATTTTCACATCACACCAAACATGCATTCAATTTCATGTACTCCAGTCTGGAGATATACAGTTTGCAAAATGCACTATGTACTTATACGGTAATGTAGGACTTCAGTAGATCTCCAATGACAACGAGAGCCTTAGCGTACCAGGTATAATAGTGTCGACGTTGCTTCTCTCACGGTTTTTTTAAGGCAGAAAATATTTTCTTTTGGTGTTATGCGAAATAAATTTAAGTAGCAACAAAAAGCTATTTGTAGATTGGCTATGAAATTCGAAGATAGCTCTTTAAAAAGGGTTTCCATAATAAAATCTATCAACAGTAAAGGACTTGTGTGGTGTTTTCTGTTGTATGTACGCTCATCCAATCGTTTTTGCCATTCAATCAAGTAATGGCGGCAAACCAAAGCTGAACTTTACGTTTGAAATAACTGGTCCTCCAATTGGAATTTGAAATTAAAATTTGGCATGGGAAGTGTTCAGCACTTCTACTTTCCAAAAATGAAGAGAAAGGGGGAAGGAAAAATTAAGATCATAGTAACACTACCAATGGCACTCTGCCTCGAAAGGCACTGACTCAAAACGTTCCTTGCGTGCATGATCTCATGGTCATAATTTTATACCAGTGAGAAACTGGGTAAGTACACGTTTTTAATTTTTTCACGACGAAGTAAAGTCAAAGAGGATCATTTTATCAGGAAAACGATGTAATAAAAAAAGAGAGATCACTGTGCTCGTTTAGGAGAAAACAAACACTTATTCATTTGGCCAACTTATCATCAAAAGAAACTCACTAGCTTCGGACTGCGCGAGCTAATGACACATGAAATTATGCGTAGTAGTGATGCGCAATGAAATACTAAGAAAACACCTTAAAAAGTTTAGACATGATTAAAACAATTTAGGGTCACAATTGCCGGCTACCAATATTTGAGATATCTCCATCACCCCTTTAGAAGTTAATAGAAGTGGTCTTGGAAAATAAGTTCTACGCGCCAGTCCATTCAGAACACATCAAGTGTCTTGTTTCTGAAAAATCAGAAGACGGTTTGTTTTTCGATCAAGAACTCCTGAAAGAGTATTCGTCAAAGAGCGCTGAACAAATAAAAGACGTACCGGGTTCATCATACATCCTGAAAATATTATTGATTTCTGTGAGGCGCACTACCAGCGAGGAGAGCTCTACATGGAATTTCTTTAAGGTGACGGCTCTAAGACTTCCCCCGATGGGCAACCCTGTCCAGAATGCAAGTCAAGCGGGTGGATTAGTCCCCCGATGAGTCGCATCCCATGGCCAGTAGTTCCAGATAGTTTACGACCAAATTGCCGGACTATCATTACAAAGATGTGTTTGAGTCTTGCAGGGGTGAAGGTGATGATTCGCGCTCTCCTGAACAAAAACGTGTTTGACAACGGAACTTTAAAAATTGATGAAGAAGAAGCAATATTATCGTTTTCTAACAAATTTATCGTGGAAAACTGAAATTAGTTAAAGATCTCCTTCATCTCACTACAATTGAAAGGACAAAGAACCTTCGTGCAAAGGACAGATTAGAAAAACGGCAACAGACGACAAAAACGGTTCGAGGAATGTAACTGGGACACACTATGTCGCACTGGTATAATCCAGCAGCTAAAAGTCCAAGAGCTAGAAAAGTATTTCATTTATATTTAACTTTTACTAAAAGGCAAGAAGAATGATAAAATCCGACGGATCATCACTCGTGCTTCTAACAAACAAGGTAAAGAAATCAATGCACACATCTCCAGGCAAGACCCAGAAGTGAGGTAACCTGCGATCAGGACCTTCTGATCGCAGGTTAGAAGTGAGGATATCAGACAATGAGTCTAGTGATTCTGCATAGAACGTGACAGCGAGGATGACCTTGTTGTTGCATATTACAGTAGTGCGGAGTCCTCAGAGATCGAAACCAGTGAGGAAGACCTGGTACCAGTGGTACAGTTACCTCGCCAAACTTGTTCTGGACGTAATATGTGGAACATCATTTTCTCGATACTGTGATTGTTTTTTGTATTAGCTTTGAACTGTGATGTATGAACTGTTAGCCTTTCAGAGGTTCGCAACCATGTACCATTAGAGCCAAGAGCTGATCACTGAACGCATTTGTTTGAAAGTAAAACAAAAATAAAAAATAAGATAGCCCCCCCCTCTTTGTATGCGTGGGCGGCACGGTGGTCTAGTGGTTAGCGCGTCGGACTTTCAACCTGAAGGTCGGTGGTTCGAGCCTGGTCTCTGCCGTCGTGTTGTTTCCTTAGACAAGAAACTTTACTCCACATTGTCTCTCTCCACCCAGGTGTATAAATGGGTACCGGCGACAAAATGCTGGGGGTAACCCTGTGAAGGACTAGCATCCCATCCAGGGGGGAGTAGCAATATTCCTAGTTGCTTCATGCTACGGAAACCGGGTTAAGCTCCGGCCGTGTGGGCCATCGAAATATTGGATAAATTTCATTGCATTCCTTCACTGTCGAATCAGCCTTGCTTTTTTTCGTTTATTGCTATTATTTATAGCTGATTAGATCCTCAATTTGGATCCGGTGCTTCTGTTTTGTTACGTTGGTCCTTGCCTTTAAAATTGCATATATGAAGGTACTTTGTAACCTTGACGTGTGCGTTTATAAATATTTGATAACTATGTTATTTATGAGGTAGCCGGCGAAACGAACGAAAATAGCGAACGGAAAAAAAGTGCATAATACAATCCGCCAGCACCGGCAATATTTTCCCTACAAACACTGTCAATCCCTTGCTGCATATCCCCATTAGTTGTGACCGCAATAAAGGGAAAAAAAATTAATTCAGCTGAGTCATTTTGTTTTCAAACGATAACACCGTTAACCAATGTCATACCATTGTTCTTTTACAATTCACGACAAGTTAGTATAGGTAATCATACAGTTTCAAGTTCAGTTGGATTAATTTGCACGAGTGAGTTTTTCAAAAAGCTCAAATTGCACGAGCCGCTTTACTTATACAAATTTTTTTTTGCAAAACACTTTTGCATCAATTTTTTTTATTTGTAATTTTGTGTTACACTTTTTGCACTGGTGTTACACTTGAACTGCACTGCTTTTAGCCAATCAGAATTCAATATTTTTTTTTCATGTATATTATTATATACGGAAACAATCATAATGACGATATTTCAAACATGAAAAACAATTTATGTTCCTCGACGAATATAGTTATTTTAGGTAAAATGTTCGAGAATTGCAATGCTGTCGAATTTAGTTTACCTTTAAAGACAGTCTTGCCTGTGTACAGCCGCCCCTTCTCCTCAGGAAAAATTGGAGAAGGGGCGCAAAAGCTGCGTGGAATGCTGACGTCATAACAGGTGATATAATAAATATTTGCCCAGATGGTAAATACTGCCACTGCTGCTGCTGCTACGTACTCCTCCATTAGACTGAGAAGCCACCGTTAAAGTTTTTTATTATTATATAAGGACACCTTAGTATATATTTTTTTTTAGTTTGAAAATACTTTATTTCGAGTAATTTTGTTGTACTAAACTTTTGAATAACTCTTTGCATGAGTTTTCATTTTCTATGCTAGTAATTATTTATTCTGTTGTGGTAAGATTTCAATAAAACATAGCATACATATGACTCATATTTCATCCGCAGTTCACATATGCGATTTTCATGTATTCATATCCATGTATTTCACCATCATCGGGTATATCACGAACTCACAATTGACTATCTATCAATATGGCTTGGTAGCAAGGCCATGGGTTCGAATCCCTTTCCAGCCTGAATTTTTTTCAGGTTGTTTTTCCAACTGCCTAAGTTGATAGAACGCTGCGAGGATCAAGTTTCACCCATCTTATACACTTTGTAAGTGCGTGCATGCACTCAATCATATCGGTTGACTGCATATATGTCACATGGCCGTCAATCAAAGGAGAAACTTTAACTTACGGTCAAAACGTTGTACCGTCATTTTCTCGTCAATGTGAAATATTCTTTAGTACCCTTTTTAGTACTGAACCAAAAAATGAAAATTTGAGGAAAATGATCGATCTGAAGGTACTCTGTGTACTCTGTCACAACAGGTGATATCATAAATATTTGCCCGGTGGGTAAATACTGCCACTGCTGCTACGTACTCCTCCATTAAACTGAGAAGCTACAGTTAAATTATTTTTTATTAGATAAGGGCACTTTAGTAGATAACCTTTTTTTTAAGTTTGAAAATACTTTATTTGGAGTAATTTTGTTTTACTAAGCATTTGCATGACTATTTGCTGTTTATGCTATTAATTATTTATTTTGTTGTAGTAAAAGATTTCAATAACACATAGCATCCATATATAGTTTATCTTGTTTATCGAGATTGCCAGTTTCGCACGTAGAGTGCACGCAAATCAAGGAGGAACCGTTCTCTTAGAAGAACAATGCAGTTGAAGATAGTGGCAGTTTGGATTGCACTTGGTTTTGCAGCGTTAGTTAAGGTGTCTCGGCAGCAAACTGAGGTCAGTGTTTTATAGCTAGTCGGCAAATAATCATCCCAGTCTGTGATTTTTGTTTGCAGTATTTGAACCCATTTGACTGACGGAAGTAAACGGGATTCTACCTTTTGGGATGCGCTTACAAACTGTTATGCTATGAAGCCTCAGTCGTTTGGGTATATAAGCACTTTTCAATCTTCTTACTTCAATCACCGATAAATCTCTGGAACACTGTCTGTAAAATATCTCATCCAACATCGCAATAGACGCAATCCAGGCTTTATTGTTTAAACTGTAAACATGGTCATATTTAAGGTAAATCCCACCGTAGAGGTTTAATCTTCATAAAGCCTGCAGTCCAGTACATGCAACTATTTTTGTTACATCCTTTTTTTATATATATAACAACGTCTAATTTTTGGGCTGAGGCTGAGCTGGACGTTCTTGTTTTTTGGGGGGTCGATTTGAGCGTGCAAACGTTCTTAGCAGGTTCTTAGGATAAATGGTGCAGTATTTCAGTAAATCATAGCTCTGAACAAGAAGATAGAAATACAGGCGAAGTTATAAAAATTTAACAATTATTAGACATGCTTGCTAAATAAATATAAAATGGAAAAAGACTTGTGTACATTTTTTAGCTCATTGTTAACATGGTATCTAAATAAAAACGTTCTTAACTAAATTTTAGCTTGGTTATGTTCTTAGCACTTTCTTAAAATTCTGGCCAATATCAGCCTCAACGTTCATATAAGAAGGGTTCTTATTTAAAAAGAAAAGCGTGTATCACGGCTGTATTTTTGTCTTCCTTGCATCACTTTCTAGAGAGCGAAAAATTTAGCTCTAAATCGCTTTCTGGTAAACAAACGCGTTCTTTTAAACTATTAAACAGGTGAAAGGAGGCGAGTTCGAAGTCATCAATTATGGCAACTTTAAGGAGTTTTTAAACCACACGCTGGATGTCTCCCAAGTTTTGGCCTCCATCTACGTTGAGAATTTTGTCGAGTGCGCCTTTGAGTGTATTGCCACCATGGGGTGTTTCTCATTTAATATTGCTACTGCGTCGTCCATCAATCCCAACAATCGCGTTTGCCATCTACTGGCCACAGACAAGTACTATAACTCCAGTAATTTTGTGCAGAGTCAGGAATTCCATCACTATGCTATCACGGTATGTTGAGTTGAGTGTATTTTCAACTAATTTTTTAATTCTCAATAATTTCCATGCTGTTTACATGCAGGGAAGTTTCTTACAGTTTCATGTTACAAAATGTTGGATATATAGTATGCTTGATGTGAATTTTAAATTGTCCAAAAAACGCACACGTTAAGGCTACTGCTCAAACGGACTTATTTGAATGTCACGGAAAGCAACTGAGTAATAATCCACAGATTTAAAAGTTAAAACCACCTTTTATAAAATGTAAAGCATAATACGAGTCTTGACTACATTAAACGGCATAATAAACAAGAAATTAAAACACAGAATGTGGTTTACATTGTAAGTGAAAAAACTACTCTTTCTAGAAAAATAGAAAGGAATGGACATTTATCTGGTCACATACAGTTTTTAAAGAAACGAATAGGTAACTGTGCCTTCAAATTTACATATATTTATACAATGTTAAATATTTAAAATACATTTGGAAGAAAGACTATAGAAACCCTTACGAGCTTTTATAAGGTAGTCCTCCTTTTGATGAACTTAAATTATCGATAACGAAGTGATCGATCCCTTACTCGCGAGCATTTGTTGCTGAACACTTTGTAACACTTTTTTTCTTTTTGTAACACTAAAAATTACTTTTTTCAAACACAAAGTTTCACTTTAAAAGGGTTGGCGCTTCCTTCATTTGACATCTTTTGAACGCGAAATGCAAATTTGGGTGCCTTAAAGTCATGAAACATGGTTGATTAGAGCAAACTACAGGATATTTTCCTATCCTCCTTTCCTCTTATGGATAATTGACGCGAGAATCGAAAAATATAAAGTGCAGGATTTCCCACAAATTTTAAGATATTTTCTATATTTCTTTCCAGAGCCCATGTGAGAGCTTTCCATGTCAAAATGACGGAAAATGTCGCACACTGTACAAGGAAAATACTTATGTATGCGACTGTCGTGCGGGATTCATTGGAAATCATTGTGAAAAAGGTAAGTAACAAAATAACTAATGTATTGCGCCACATATATTGCGCTGGGATAATTCTTAATTAAATTCAGAGGATTCACACGAACGCATTTTATCTTCTATGTGAAGAGTGATGATATCAATATCCTTTAATGGCTAACTTTTGATGTTAACTTAAGGCTTAAAAGCCTTAAGTTAACTGCAATGTTTGTCCTTATTAAATGTCATTGAAAAAAAAAAAAATAAATAAATTGAAAATGGTCTTAAATATTGTATGAAGCAAAAAAGAAACGAACGATCGAGAAAGATGTCACCATTACGGCTGTAGGAGCTAAAATGAGCAAGTTTGTATTTGTTAGCAGCGGGCTGCTATATGTGCAAGTTTTATCAAACGCGGTGGAAAAATAACTTATGAACTGGAATAGACTCTCTGTGTAATACAATATCTGTTGTTAAATGAGGAGAGTAGAACTTATGCAATTATTTGGATTGACTTTGGACTGAAATGCATAGCCTTTAGACGCGAGCTCTTAAGCGGATGGTGAGAATGTCAAAACAAGAAGAAGAAAAACGAGTCAATTGTAAATTTGCATTTTGGAGAGCACGGCGCTTCAAAAGCCAGAGAGAGTGCAGGTAATGATTTCTTTAGCGCTTATTTGTGTCCAAATTTATTAATGATTTAATATTAAATTTTATCGTAGTTCTTTCAGAGAGCTTTTCGCTGTTTAGCCGCTTGCTTGTTCAATTTGTTTAATCAGTGTACTAGCTCTCGTTGCTCTCATGTTGTTCTCGACAATTCAGCCTTTCGTTCTTTTTTTTTTACCGAGCAATGTTAGATAAAGGGATAGCTTTTTTAAAAACTTTTTTAAGTACCAAATTTCAACTGTAACTGCACCTGTACGCTACACCCCGAATCGAATACACCTTAAACAACTTAGTTATTTCACTGTTTTATTTGGTTCGTTATTAAAAAAATAAATAAATACGCTGTTGATTAGCCAAGGCTAAAGAAAGAATATCAGCTAGCATCTGTGATACTTACACAAAATCTCATTACACGTTCTTAGATGCAGACGAATGTTCTACCAACACACACAGCTGTGACGTGAATGCTGCATGCAACAATACCCTAGGATCCTACACATGTTCGTGCAAAGCAGGATTCACAGGGGATGGAAGGACATGCGCTGGTAAACTGTCTTTCTGTTTGTTATATAAAACATTCATAAGAACACACAAAGGCACACCAAGAGAAGATCTATGATCTATGATTTATCGCCGCCTGGTTGGCCAAGCTGGTTGTTCACAATCTGGCCAAGCTAATAAATGAACATTAAACATTTACATAAACATAAACATAAACATTAATTACCCTTAATTTTACTTTCCATAGATATTGATAAGTGTGCCAGCGGTATTCACAACTGCCACAGTTCACGGGCTTCATGTACAAACACACCAGGGTCGTTTAGTTGTTCTTGTGATTACCCTTCCACGGGAGATGGTAGAAATTGCAGTCAAGTTGGATGTAATTCAGAAGCAATCATTGGGACCTGTTAATTAGAGTCTAGTTAAACCAAAGTCACTTCCAAAATTGCAAAGATCTTCTAACATATACATCTTTATTTGTCACGCGTAAATTATGTTGGTCTACAATCGAAACATTTTCGGAAAAATTTGAGGAAAAGTTCGTGCAACCTTCGAAAATCTTCAGAAAATTTTTTTCGGAAAGTTGCTTAAAACTTCGTAAGAGTCGTTTATAGAGTGTTTTCACTGACGTCATATGAAAATTCAGAAGCAGTTTTCGATCCTAAAATGTTTATGGAATTGTAGAGAGTTTAAAACTACACATCTGGGCAAAATTTTGAAGCGCAAGAGCATTTCATTCAAGAGTTTTAGGCGAATGAGTATAGACATTTTTAGTAAGATGATGTATGGAGCGGCCATGTTGGTGTCCCACTTTACAAAATATCGTATTTACTATAAGAGGCATGAAATCGGCGTATAAGCATCTATAATTCATTAATAACTTTTAACTAGTTCAATTTTGTTTATTTTCGACGAGAGAACTTTCCGAAACATTATCTGAAATAGCGTGACACATTTACCACCTTTATAAATCGAAAACGAAACATCGTTAAAACCTGAAACGTTTTGTGAACGATTATAACACTGGTATCCACATACCATGTTAGAAACAGCTTTGTAGGATGTATACTTAAATTTTTTTAATTTTTATGACGTCATGTGCAAACACTTAATATATCAAACAAAATAATACATGGCTGCTCGAAAATATAAAATTTCTCTTCTCGTGACACGAGAAGAGAAATTTCCGCGCAGCTACGAATTATCTTCAATGAAACAAAATGACTGAAGTATTGCGCCAAGTGGTTCACTATAAAAGTTTGTTAGAGTCCCACTGGATATAAGCCCTCACCTGGATATAAGCCCTCCCCCTGGATATAAGCCCCCTGGATACAAGCCCTCCTGGAGATAAGCTCTCTCCTGGATATAAGCCCTGCCCCTGGATATAAGCCACCCCTAGATATAAGCCTACTGGATATAAGCACCCCTGGATATAAGTCCTCCCCTTGGATATAAGCCTCTTGGATATATGCCCTCCTGGATACAAGCCCTTTCTGGATATAAGCCCCTCTGGTTATAAGCCCCCGTGAATATAAGGCTCCCCTGGATATAAGCCCCCCCCCCCTGGATACAAGCACCCTCTGGATATAAGCCCCACTGATATAAGCCCCCCTGGATATAAGCCCCCTGGATATAATTGGCCCCCCTAGATATAAGTCCTCCCCTCCTCCCACTTTACTTTACTATGACGTCCTCTAAGAACATTGTTCAAATTGTAATGCAAGTAAATGTTAATAAAAGGTGTGATAGAAACGTCTTGCAATTCAATCTCATTGGACATTTTGTCAGATTCTAACAATCTGTTCAAAATATAACTGCACTTGTGGACAACAGGTACTAGGAACCTCGGCCATACACAGCATCATTTTCACGTTTAATTTGTTGACCGAATTTGTTTTTTATACGCTTATTAAGAAACGCTTTTCACACCGCTTATATAAGCTAACGTGTTTATAAGTGCATTTTACGACATTTAAATCACTGACTTCTAAACCACTAGGCGGAAGTAATTTGTTAGGCAATTTCGTTTTATTGTTTGGCAAGAAAAAAAAAAAGAAGTAAAACCACGGACTTCTTAATCCGCATAGAAAGCATAAGCAAGAGTTGTTTTTTGAGAGAAAAATGTAGTGCTCGGTCTAATGATTTTAACTTCCAATGAAAGCTTTAAAAGTAATTAGTCATCATCGCAATCACTGACACATCTTCATTAGAGCCCTTTGTCACTGAACTTGAAAACGATTCTGTATTTCTGAGTTTTTCAAGCTTTATATTTCAGCAGCGATAATTGGAATCAGTACAAAATTCCGGGCATACTTAAAGCCTTCATCTTTCAACTAATGAAGAGATATGGACCTGCTTGCAATCAGCCGGTATGTTTGGTAGCAATATATTTTGATATAGTAGAGGAGAAAGTTTAATAACTACTTTTGTCAAATTTTCAGTTGACAAGAACTGCGCTGAAGTCTACCAGTCCGGTCAAAGGAACAGTGGAGTGTACAAAATCGATCCGGATGGTTTGGGCACATTTCAGGTGTTCTGTGATCAGAAAACAGCCAGCGGAGGTTGGACGGTGTTCCAAAAAAGACAGGACGGCTCTGTTGATTTCTACCGGGGATGGGATGAATACAAAAAGGGGTTTGGTAATCTCAGCGGCGAGTGTTGGCTTGGGCTGGAGAAAATTCATCGCCTCACTGCAAACAGCAGTGACAAGCTTCGCATCGACTTGGAAGATATCAATAATAAAACTTCATTTGCAGAATACAGCTCATTCGATGTAGCAAGCGAGAGTTCTAAATACCAGCTGAGTTTGGGAAGTTTTTCGGGTAATTTAACTTGTATTGATATTAGTGTGTTTGTAAAATGCAGGGCATTTTTTTTCGAAGGACAATAATATCAGTTATCTTAAGCCACACGCGAAATCCGCGCGACGAGACAAAAGCCGAGTTTCAGAGTTATCAAACAAAACAACAATTGCCTCTGTACACAATTGAACGAACAATGAAGGATTTTACTCACGATTTCCACAAATGTATTCCTATTTGGGTTGGGAGTGGATATAGTAGAAAGTGAGAACTCGTATATTCGCAAGTGAAAAGTGTGTTTCTAAAAACTGTAAATCGGACTTCACTTTCCACTTTGCTAAATCGACTTTTTGATATTCTACTTTAACATTTGCCGAAATCGACTTTCGGTCCATTTGACTTTAAAAGTGCTTGAATTAAGTTGTATGACAAATGAAAGTGTCCAAATATGATTTTGTTTGATAGCCGGTTATATTACTGAACAAACACCTTCCTCGAATGCCTTGGCCACGAAGATAAAAACACTTAACCTTTTAAAAAAGAAGTATTTTATTTGTTTCTTTTCTTAGGCACCAGTGAAGATTCTTTTAGTTATCATAATGGTCAATCATTTACCACCAAGGATCGTGATAATGATAACTACAGCAACAACTGTGCCCAGACTTTTAAAGGCGCCTGGTGGTACAATACCTGTTGCCATTCCAATCTGAATGGAGTGTTTGGTCAAGAAATGGTTTGGAACTCAAAGCCAAGCTCCATGTCAAGCTACATCAAGAGGTCTGAGATGAAGATTCGTCCAAATGGTTTTTAAGACAGTTCTGTGTCACGTATACTTTGTTTCAGTCGCACACAAGGTGCTACTGCTTCATTTTAAATACTGCAATTTTTTAATCAGCACATATTTATAATTAATACCATAATGCAAGACTCCAGTAGATTTCCAATGACAACGAGAACCTTAGTGCACCTAGCATAATAGTGTCGACATTGCTGCTCTCACAGTTTTTTTAAGGTAGGAAATATTGTATTTCGTTTATGCGAAATAAATTCAAGTGGCAACAAAAAGCTATTTGTAGATTAGCTATGAAGATAGCTCTTTAAAAAGGGTTGGTATAATAAAAGCTATTAACAGTAAACTACTTGTGTGGTTAAATAAAACATTGTCATGTAAGGTCACTAAAACAGTAAAGTCTGTAGATAAAATCCTAAAGCATGACATTCAAATGAAAGCCATTGAGCAGTGCTTTCGTGAGGTACTGTTTAATGTGATGTACAGCTGGGTTTTAGTTAGTCTGTAGATAAAATCCTTAAGTGTGATCATTAAATGAAAGCTGTTATAAGAGCGACTTCGTCGCTCTCATAAGTCGACTTGTGGGCAAGTCTATTGAAATCTGTTAATGCCTTGTGTCCATGTAAGTCAAAAAAAACGACGGAGCAGTGCTTCCTTATAGTTTTAAACAAAACGAAATTTGGTTCACGTTAATTTGTAATTTTGAGCTTGCCTTCTAATACAATCGAAATACAAATCGAAGGGTTAATTTGTACCAATAATGTTCAAACCAATACCCCCACCGTGCGTAACCTGTAAAAAGTACTGATGGAAAACTGGGAACTAATACAAAATCAGCTGTTTCTGAAAACTATTTATAAGAAGCCTTTCGATTATAGCATATATGAGAGGTAAATCTCTTAATTAATTAATTAATCTCTTAATTAGTGAACACCAAGAAACGCAGACGTTGGGGCAAAAAATGAATTTATTGAAAACACAAGCGATAAGATGAAACCCCGGGAGGGTAGGGAGGGTAAAACTAGCGAGGAGAGACCGCGAATGACCTTTGAGATGACGCTAAACTTGATATGACCAAGGAGAAACTTGATGCTAGCGCAAGAACAATGTGACGCGAGGGGGGTGTCTCTAATTAAGCATTTTGACAAGGCCAAAACAACCAAATTAGTGAACACCAAGAAACGCAGACGTTGGGGCAAAAAATGAATTTATTGAAAACACAAGCGATAAGATGAAACCCCAAACCCAAAGTGGAGGGAAAAAGGGAAGAGAAAGAAAAAGGGAGAAAAAAAAATTAAATGGTGACACCGGAGAGACTACCCGAAATTGCCTGCAAAATATCAAGTTTCTTCTTGGTCGATAATTTTAAGTAAATTAAATATGCATCGCTTTGCCAATCCCCTTGCGCCTTGATGAATTCGGTAGGAGCGCCGCAATTAAAAGCAAAAGTAGCGCCACCCTGGCGAAAACTTCTGGATGAAAAATTACCTGGCTCGAGGCCTACTGTGGTAATGCATGATTTGAAAAACCGATTAAAATGTGCGGCGAGAATGGGTTGAAACAACCCGCTGTGATTGACCATAAACAAAGGCGAGCTAGCAGAATTAGGCACTGTGCTTAAATACCTCTTGAGAGCTGTAACAGGACACATAACTGAATTAGGAATAAAAGGTAATGGAATTTCTAACACGCGCTGTTTGAACTGGATTGTTTTGGTCCTGTACACCCTAAGAACCGCTCCTGAGGTGGTGAAAGAAACATCTTGGCGCTTAAGAAAATAAGCGTTAACAGAGTGAGAAGCGGCTACGGTGTATGGCACTAAATTTGAGATGCGAAGAAAAGAAAAAAACGCAACTAGAAAAAAGGGCATGCATGCAAATATGCAATTGATTAGACCAATCAAAATGGTGAAAAACATTCAAAAGAATATCAACAGTCACCGGTTGAGTGACACGAACCGAATCACCCATAATACGACGAAGTGCCCGCTGCGTGAGAAAAGCATCGTAATCATGCATGAAAGAGAAATCTACTCCAAGTGACTTGTTGATATGCTTGAGAATATTGACATAATTAACTAATGAACGGTAACAAGATAAAGATTTAGAAAGGAAAACTAAATAAGCTAAATACGCCTGCTTTGAAACAGGGAATGGGTGAAAGAAGCAATGATCACAAAATAATAGATAAGCGTTCAGTTGTGTTCTCATGTTCCTTTTGGTAGATTCTTGAAACGCAAAAGACTGAATGTTGTTTGCGTAATCCAACAAATGAGCAGCGTTCTCTGGAAAACAAAAGTAATGATGAGCTCGCGAATAGATCCGGCTACTCAAGCACGAAGGTAAATACACTGTCAGGCACGGGACGCTCTGTAAGGGAAAGTGCTCCAGTGAGAGACTTGAAACGGTGACAATACTGGCCAGTGTGAAATCTGCTGAGCGAATCAGCTAGCCAATTGTCGCACCCGCGAACTGGACTAACAACAAGCTTTATGTTGTGCAAAGCGAGAAGCAACCAGAGTTCTCGTAAGCAGCGCTGCATGAAAACATTCGACGAGTGCTGCGAGTTAATCACTGAAACGCAAGTAGTGTTATCGGAAAGAAGTTCTACGCCAAGGCCTTGAAGCTTGGAGGCCCACAGTTTGATGGAAATGACAGATCATGAACGACACGTAGCTCGTCCGAGTCACGCTTGGGTGCACAAAGAAGAGGTGAAATAACGCAGTCCGTGTTGAAGGGATTAGAACGAAATGGACCAAACACTGATTGATAGGATAGTTCCTTGGCAATGTAAGTGGACAAATATGTCGAGTTCTGAACGGCAGAAGGATGATTGCGAAAAGATGAAGCAGCCAGAATGTCAGACTGATAATTAATAGGCCAGCCATACCAAAGAAAATCAATGATGGCGCGATCTTGATAATGTTCTAAATAATTAGACCAAACATCAACGTTGAAACGCGAATAAACCAAACGTTTAGCGCCCAAGAAATTAGGCAAGTCAAAAGCTCTTACCTCGTTACATAAGCTTACGAGAGAGCGTAGTCAAGAGGAATGATCCGCGCCAGAAGAAAATGAAGTTGACGAGGCGTTTGACTGCGATGAAGGAATAGGATATTTGCGCTTGGCGCAAGTTAGCATGGCGTGGTCAGCTGAGTCGCAAACCCGACAGCGATGGACTGCTTTGTAGCTTGGGTCGGTAATCGCACAACTGCATTTGCCAGTGTAATTCCAATCTTTACAGAACTGGTCTTTGCCTTTGCTGCGGGCTGGTGTAGAATAGTTACACGAGGGACTAGTGGTGTTAGATCGAAGATCTTGATGTGTGAAAAACGACTGAGCACGCTCGCGAATACTTTCGAAGCTCTGCCACGACAGACGGCCTTGATCTACAGCATTGTTGACGGAGAGGTGGAAATTTCGAACGCTGGACCAAGAGTAGGTGATAGCGCGCTCCATTAACAAATGTAAATGCTTTAGCAGGGAAGCTTTAGAGGACTCTGGCTGCTCCTTGCAAAACTCTAAGTAGCCACACACAAACTCCGCTAATTCTAATTTATCGTACTCAACCGTACCTTTAGAAGAGAAAAGGAAGTTGTTTGGCAATGACGCGCCGGCCTTTTTCTTCGAACGCAGCTGGTTGAGAGACGGGATCTCTTCGAAATCTGCCGGCAAAACAGGCGAAGACGAAGCATTAGGCGCAATGACCGAACGTAGCTTCGATGGGGAAGATAGGGGTGTGGCGCCAGAAGCTTGCGACGAAACATTTGCGTTTAGCTGGGCCAACTTGAGTTGCGTTTCAGAGATCTGAAGTTGAGTGGTGAGATTTTCCTTACGCAAAACTTCTAAGCGTATGAGATTCTCCACAGACGCAGAGGGATCTTCGGAGTTTGAGGATTTGGATTTCTTCGATGATTTCTTTTTTGGAATGGCTCCCGTGTTTTGAGGATCCGGATTGTAGATCGGATCAGGATCTTCCCCAAGAGCTGCGGCCAGGGCATCCATTTCCGAAGGGAGGAGAAAAGAGGATGATTTTTTGCTTGAAGAACGGGTTGAGCGGGTACCCATGGCGAACAGAATGATGCGGTGGAGTAAGAGCAAAGCTAAAACTAGCGAGGAGAGACCGCGAATGACCTTTGAGATGACGCTAAACTTGATATGACCAAGGAGAAACTTGATGCTAGCGCAAGAACAATGTGACGCGAGGGGGGTGTCTCTAATTAAGCATTTTGACAAGGCCAAAACAACCAAATTAAAGACATGCTCCTTAGAGTAAAAATATAAAGGCTACTGATGCGCCTCTACCACAACAGGCACAGCCAGTCTGCATATCCGATTTTACGGAAAAACGTATATGCATATCCGATTTTAGGGAAAAACTAAAGAACGTTTATTTTCTGAAACTATGCTGTAGTAATGGCTGCCAGCAATGCCTTGACACTAACACGAAGCTTGTCAACATCGACGAGAAGCTTGCTACCCTCATAAAGCTATTGCCAGAATTCGAAGCTTACAAGAGCAAGGTTAATGAACTGGAGAAAGAGAATAAAGACATGCAGAAGAGTATCGAAGACTCCCAAGCGGAAATCAAAGATTTAAAAGTTCAACTCGCGACAACAACTTCGCTTCAACAAGCGTCATCCATCGATCTACAACGCCTCCAGCAAGAGTTGGCAGACTTACATCGTCGACACGTAAAACTGGAGTGTCATAGCCGACGAGGTAACATGAAATTTTTCGGCATTAGAGAAAGCGAGTACGAATCGAACAGCGACACAGAAGAAAGCCTAAGAAAGTTCATGAGTACCAACCTGAAAATCCCGCAAGTCGATGTCGACCAAATACAATTCGACCGTGTACACCGAATTTCGTCCCGCCAGGATCCTTCCAAAATCCGAAATCCTCAACCGCGTCCGATTATAGTCAAGTTGTCACAGTACCAGGACAAGGACTTCATAAAGTCATTTATTAAGAATCTGCCGAAAGGTTCCAGCTTTGGAGTGTCAGATGACTTTCCAAAAGAAGTCGACGAAATTAGAAAAAAGCTTTATCCATTACTCAAGGCAGCGAAGCAAGAAAAGAAACAAGCTTACTTCAAAGTAGAGAAGCTTATTATTGATGGAAATCTCTACCGCGGTACAGAAACTTCTAACTTTCCTATTTATGGAAGATTAATGGACAATTAAGTTTAATTCTTAATTTCATGTAGTTTATTTCTAAACGCAACTTCCTTTTGGCGGCCGATGACATCGTCCTCCTCAATCAGTCAAAATACCGCACAAATGCTTAGGTAAGTTATTATTATTATTAAAATTATTATTAGCATTAAGTTTCTTAGAGTACAAAATGTATAGTCGTTCCTCTTCATCGTCGAGGTTCGAGTTCTGTGTTATTAAGTTTTGCAATGTTTATATTTCAAGTACAGAATTTCATTTAACTCCTGCTAATTTAGTCAGCACAAAGGCGAAAATAGTATTTCAATCTGATTACGGTATTTACAACACTATTCATTTCTACAGCACCGAAGATTGGAACATATAAAATATTATCACTGAATGTGAGGGGGCTAAACAGTTCGAGGAAAAGAAGGCAAGTTTTTCGCTGGCTTCACCAACGACAATCTGACGTTATCTTTTTGCAAGAAACGTATTCCTCGGTGAAAACTATTAAAATATGGGAGGCTGAATGGGGTGGCAAAGCCGCTTTTAGCCACGGTTCTTCGCATAGTAGAGGGGTTCTGATCCTTTTTAAACCCCGTCTTGACGTTAACTTTGAAAAAATCACAACAGATAAACACGGGAGATGTGTTTTAGCAGAATGCGTTGTTGACGGAACGAAAGTAGTTTTTGTAAACATTTATGCACCAAATATCGCGTCCCAACAAGTGGTATTCCTTAGAGATCTTTCTACCTTATATCTTAGAGAATATGCAAACGAGAATGTAGTGCTAGGTGGTGATTTTAACTGCGCAATTAGCAGCTTGGACAAAAAAGGCGGCAGGCCTTTTGACGCAAAAAAATTTTCCGTTGTTGAATTCCAAAACCAAATCAAAACAAATAATTTAGTTGATTCATGGCGATTTAAAAACCCTGATTCATACGGATATACTTGGAGCAATGCCTCCCTAAAAATCCAAAGCCGGCTAGATTATCTCTTTGTTTCGAAAAGCCTGTGTAAACTAATTCGAGAGTGCAATATAATTCCAAACATACATTCCGATCACTCTGCCATATTGCTAAATATTATGTTCAACGAAGATAGCCCCTCGCGTGGACCAGGCTTCTGGAAGTTTAATAATTCGCTATTACTCGATACCGATTACATTGAATTGTTAACTTTTAAACTCCCTGAATTCGTTACAAAACATAGTCAAGTAAATGATAAAGGTCTGTTCTGGGAAATGATTAAAATGGAAATTAGGGCTTTCACCATTAAATACTCGAAACGCAAAGCAAGGAAAAAGCGCGATGAAGAAAAGGCTCTTCACACAGGATTAATAAATATTCAAAATAAACTACAAGCAAATTACAATGAAGGCGACAAAATCGAAATGGACAAATTAAAAGCCAAACTATCTAAAATAGAAGCCCGCAAAACACAAGGTACAATCGTGCGTAGCAGAGCACGGTGGTATGAGTATGGCGAGAAAAATAATAAATATTTTTACAGCTTAGAAAAAACTAATTATAGAAGGAAACATGTGACTTCTATAATAAATCACGAAGATAAGAGGATAACGGATTCAAAAAAGATTCTTCAAGAAGAGGAGCTCTTCTTTAAAGAAATATATACCTCTAAAAATATAAATCCACAACTTCCGGAATTTACTGATTTCTTTGAAAGTATCGAGAATAAATTATCAGAGGAAGAAGCCGAATCCTGCGAAGGTGAAATAACGCTCGACGAATGCTATAACGCCTTAAAATCAATGGCCACTAACAAAAGCCCAGGCTCAGATGGCTTTACCGCAGAGTTTTATCACCACTTTTGGAACTTGATAGCTAAATATATGGTCGAGAGTTTTAACTATGCTTTTCAAAACGGTATCCTCTCCATCTCACAACGACAAGGGGTGATTTCTCTAATTCCAAAAAAGGAAAAGAATTTAGAGTTTTTAAAAAATTGGAGACCAGTCTCACTTTTGAATGTAGATTATAAAATTTTAACTAAACTTATCGCTCTCCGGTTAGAGAAGGTATTGCCAAAAATTATTTCTTCTAGCCAATCCGGTTATGTAAAAGGGAGATACATTGGCGAAAGTATAAGATTAATTAAAGACGTTATGGATTTTACGAAACAAAATAACTTGCCTGGGATCGCCGTTTTCCTAGATTTCGAGAAGGCCTTCGATTCAATCGAATGGGACTTTCTCCAAATATGTCTGCAATCCTTAAATTTCGGCCCGCAGCTGAGGCGCTGGGTTAGCATTTTCTACAACAATATTACCAGTTGCATCTTAAATAATGGCTATGCATCAAATCACTTTCTTCTAGAACGAGGAGTACGCCAAGGCTGCCCCCTCTCCGGTATGTTATTTATTATTGCCATAGAAGTTTTAGCTCAAAATATTAGAAACTCCAATGAAATAAAAGGCATAAAAATACAGAATAACAGAATAGTTAAATTATCGCAATACGCAGATGACACTACAGCTATCCTCGCCAACGCACATTCAGTAAGTAACCTGTTCGCATTGCTCTCCCGATTTGAAAGATGTGCGGGGCTAAAGATAAATGTATCAAAATCCGAAATGTTGTGGCTTGGCTCAATGAGACATAGAAAAGACGGAATTTTAAATCTTCAAATAAAAGATGAACCTGTTTACGCCTTAGGCATGCACTTCTCGTATGATGACAATATATTGAACCAGCGAAACTTTTTCGACAAGCTGACAAAATTGCAGAAAACTTTAAATTTTTGGTCTCAACGAGATATCTCTGTTTATGGAAGAATAAATATTGTCAAAACATTAGCCCTTTCAAAAATCATTTTCGTCTGTAGTTCCATGGAAACACCACCTCACTTCGCTGAAGAAGTGAACAAAATGATGTTTGACTTTATATGGAATCATAAACCTGCGAAAATCAAAAAGTCAACTTTGATAAAATCTAAGAAAGAAGGTGGCTTAGAGATGAAAGACTTTGTCGTCTTTGACAAAGCGTTAAAACTGAACTGGGTAAACCGTCTATCTTCAGACCACGACGCTCCATGGAGATATATTCCAATCTCTCTCCTAGCTAATGTCGGTGGCGCCTTTTTATTTCAATGTAATTATGACCTTAAGCTTCTTTGCATAAGTGAACGCCTCCCGAGATTTTACAAAGATGTCATCGCCTTTTGGCAGAAAATTGCTGCGACCTGTCCTCAAAACAAACCTGAGGTGTTAGATCAAGTAATCTGGAACAATAGGTTTTTAATTGTTAATAAAAAATCGATATACTTTCCACACTGACATCAAGCCGGAATTATTCACATTTCAGACTTATTTGACGCAGAAAGGAACTGCTTTCTATCTTTCAATTCCCTTTGTGAAAAATGTAACACAACGTTCAATTTTCTACAGTATTACAGCATCCTCTCTGCTATCCCTCATTCCTGGAAAAAACTATTAAAGTCAAACGACCTACCACACTTTGTACCCCTTGTTTCAATTAGTGACTCGTTGACATGCAAAGCTCTCTATGAAAAACTACTATCTTTGGAAAAGTTACCTCCTCCCACGGCAGAAAAGAAACTTATAGAACATGGATTAGAAAAGAATAATCTGAGTAAGGTTTACCTTTTACCCTTTAATGTTACAAAAGAAACTAAAATGATGATGTTCCAGTACAAGATCATTCATCGCATTCTACCTACGAATAGCTTATTACATAAAATGAAGAAGGTCGACTCTCCAAATTGTCCTTTTTGCCCTTTTGAGATCCACACTATCTGGCACTTGTTCATAGAATGTACGCAAGCTAGCTCTTTCTGGGTCGAATTCCAAGACTGGTATAGTGCCCACAGTCGAAAAAAGGTCCATCTTTCGAACTTGGATGTTTTATACGGTATATTTTGCACTTCTCGCTACTGTTTAGCCCTAAATCATCTTATCATTATAGGAAAATACTATTTATACGTCAAAGCCGGTGCCAAAGATAAATTTCATTTTAGCGAATTTATATCTTTAGTTCGTGACAAATTAATGTTAGAAAAATACATTGCAATCAAATCAGATGAACAAGATAAATATATTAAAAAATGGGACTTTTTACAAAACATTTAGTTCCCTTTGCTTTATCATTCATTTTTCTTTCTATATGTTATAAAGCAGGACAAATATTTCGAACTGTTAGTGTCGTATTGCTAGTATTATTAGTTTTACAAGGTTGTCTAAGTATTGTTTCTATTATTTGTACTGTTAGCGTTGTATTGCTAGTATTATTAGTTTTACAAAGTAACGTAAGTCTGTACTGTCAATAACTAACTTTTGTTTTGTTAGTTGTAGTGTAAGTTAGTTTGTACTGTTTGTATCTATAAGGAGTAAATGTAAATAAACATGCATCTAAAAAAAAAAAAAAAAAAAAAAAAAAAGTAATTAAACCTTTGTCTTTTTGTTATTAAGCATTTTTTCGTTACGCTCCCCTCCCCAACCAAAAAATGGAACACGCTAAAACTCATCTAGATTTTCAACCTAGATGTAACATTAATGCATACACAGAGTAAAGTTGACTCCATGGATACGCAAAACGTAAAGGAATCACAGGGTGAACTAATAAAATCTTTGCCTCCAGTTCCAATAATGTCGAGAAATACTTTTTCACATTTCACGAACTGGCGCGGAACGCCCGAGCCAAATACAATCGCGTATCCACACTGCATATCGATCTGCGAAGAACCCGCAGTGAGATCTGCCTCCTGTAACATGAATATTTACGGATTGTCATATGACCCGTACGGCCCTTCTTCGCAAAACCATTGATGAAAGTCCCGTATAAGGGCCGTACGCATTTGCGCGAGCGGTGCCGGAGAAAAGCCGTACGGTCCTATTACAAAAGCGGACGGCCTCGCGCGTTAAAATTTCAAGTAATTTTGTCTCCAAATCGGTCATATGATAAATTGCTTATTGACATAGTTAGGTTCGGCCGGGTGGGAAAATATTTGGCTCTCGGTCGTGGTCAATTCCCATCCGACCCTCCCACTTAATCAATAACTACATAGTGTCCTATAAAGCATACATTTACTCTTTCTTTGCGTGGTCTTTGCAACTCAGAATGTAAATTTCTTTTTAAGAAAAACAGCTAAAAAACGTGAATAAAAGTTCACAGGAACTGGCATCATGACCGCGGCGCTTGGTCTTGAATGCTCTAAATGTAGCACGAAGTTGTTGTTTCAATCGATATATGACGCAAAGTAAACCAAATATCATCTAATGCCTTGGAATGTCCCGTATGTTTACAGCCACGCCCCCGTTTTCTGTAGATAACAGTAGTGTCGAGAAAATGTATAACATCGTGAGCAGCGATCCTCACTCAGAGCAACCAATAGGCACCGCGCATACGCATTAAATTAGTGAGAGAAATCCGCCATATTTTGGTCTATCTGAAGGCACTTCACGGTACCCTTGGCGGGTGCGTTTATAAATATTTGATAACTATATTATTTATGAGGTGGCGAAACGAAGGAAAATAGCGAAAAGGAAAAAAAAGTGCCTACTACAATAAGTCAACACCCGCAATATTTTCCCTACAAACACTGCCTATCCCTCGCTGCCTATCTCCATCACTTGCGACCGCAATAAAGGGGAAAAATTTTAATTCAGCTGAGTCATTCTGTTTTCAAACGATAACACCGTTAACCAATATACAAGTGTCATACCATTGTTCTTTTATCATCCACGACACGTCATATACGGAAGCCTGCTGGGAGTGTTTACTATAAAAGCACAATCATAATGACGATATTTGAAACATGAAAAACAATTTATGTTCTTCGATGATTATAGTTATTTTAGGTAAAATGTTCGAGAATTTCCACGCTGTCGTATTTAGAGTACTTTTAAAGACAGTCCAATTTTAACAAAAGCTGTGTGGGATGCTGACGCCATAACAGGTGACATAATAGATATTTTCCTGGATGGTAAATACTTCCACTGCTGCTACGTACTCCTCCATGCATTGAACTGAGAAGTCACGGTGACCGTTAAATTATTTTTTATTAGATAAGGACACTTTAATCGATAACATTTTTCTTAGTTTGAAAATACATATTTTTGAGTAATTTGGTTGTACTGAGCATTTGAATGACTTTTAAGTTTTTTGTTATTAATTATTTATTATGTATATGTATGGTCAGATTTCAAGAAAACACAGCATACACTGTACCCCTTCTTAACGCAGAGCGCACGCGAATCAAGAAGGAATCATTCTCTAAGAAGAATAATGCAGTTGAAGATAGTGGCAGTTTGGATCACTCTTGGCTTTGCCGCGTTAGATAAGGTGTCTAAGCAGCATATTGAGGTCAGTGTTTTATAGCAATAATTCGGGAAATAATCATTCCAGTCTGTGGGTTTTGTAGTCGTATTTGAAACCAATTGACTAACGGAAGTTAATGGAATTCTAGCCTGTTGGATGCGCTTACAAACTGTTATGTTATGAATCCTCCGCCGTTTGGGTATATAAGCACTTATCAATCTTCTTACTTCAATAACAACGATAAATCTCCGGAACACTGTTTGTAAAATAGCTCATCCAACATTTACTATATTTTCCGTTCCTTGGGTAAACGCAATCCAGGCTTTATTGTTTAAACTTTAAAGGTAGTCGTATTTTTTGGCTGAGACTGAGCTGGAACTGGACGTTCTTATTTTTTTGTCGATTTGAGCCTGGAAACGTTCTTAGCAGGTTCTTAGGATAAATGGTGCAGTATTTCAGTAAATCGTAGCTCTGAACAAGGAGGAAGAAATATAGGTGAAGTTATACAAATTTGACAATTATTAGACATGCTTGCTAATATGAAATGGAAAAACACTTTTTTTAGCTCATTGTTAACATTGTAAATAGAAACGTTCGTAACTAAATTTCAGCCTGGGTAAGTTCTTAGCACGTTCTTAAAATTCTGGCCAATCTCAGCCTCAACGTTCTTATAAAAAAGGTTCTTATATAAAAAGAAAAGCGTGTATCACGGCTGTATTTTCCTTGCATCACTAACTAGAGGGGGAAAAGTTTAGCTCTAAGTCGTTTTATGGTAAACAAACGCGTTCTTTTCAACTATTAAACAGGTAAAGGGAGACGAGTACGAAGTTATCAATTTTGACAACTTTAAGGAGTTTTTAAACCACACACTGAATGTCTCCCAAGTTTTGGCCTCCATTTACGTCGAGGATTTTGTCGAGTGCGCCTTTGAGTGTATTGCCACCATGGGGTGTTTCTCATTTAATATTGCTACTGTGTCGTCCATCAATCCCAACAATCGCGTTTGCCATCTACTGGCTACAGACAAGTACTATAACTCCAGTAATTTTGTGCAGAGTCAGGAATTCCATCATTATGCTATCACGGTATGTTGAGTTGAGTGTATTTTTCAACTAATCTTTTAATTACCAATATTTTCCATGCCGTTTACATGCAGGGATGTTTCTTACAGTTTCATGTTACAAAATGTTGGATAGTATGATTGGTGTGAATTTTAAATTGTCCAAAAAGCTCAAACGTTAAGGCTACTACTCAAACGGACTTATTTGAATGTCACGGAAAGCAATTGAGTATTAATCCACAGATTTCAAAGTTAAATCCACCTTTTATAAAAATAATGTAAAGCATAACATGAGTCTTGACCACATTAAACGGCATAAAAAAAAAAGAAATTAAAACACAGAATGTGGTTTACATGGTAAGTGAAAAAGCTACTCTTTCTAGAAAAATAGAAAGGAATAGACATTTATCTGGTCACATACAGTTTTCAAAGAAAAGAATAGGAAACCGTGCCTTCAAATTTACATATATTGATACAGAATTAAATATTTAAAATACATTTTGAAGAAAGACTATAGAAACCCTTACGGGCTTTTATAAAGTAGTCCTCCTTTTGATGAACTTAAATTATAGATAACGAAGTGATCGATCCCTTACTCGCGAGCATGTATTGCTGAACACTTTGTAACACTTAATTACTTTTTTCAAACACAAAGTTCCACTTTAAAAGGGTTGGCGCTTCCTTCATTTGCCATCTTTTGAACGCGAAATGCAAATTTGGGTGTCTTTAAGTCATGAAACATGGTTGATTAGAGCAAACTACAATATATTTTCATATCCCCCTTTCCTCTTATGGAAAAATGACGCGAGAGTCGAAAAATATGAAGTGGCAGGACTGCCCACAAATTTTAAAATATTTTCTATATTTCTTTCCAGAGCCCATGTGAGAGCTTTCCATGTCAAAATGACGCACACTACACAAGGAAAATACTTATGTATGCGACTGTCTTGCGGGATTCATTGGAAATCATTGTGAAAAAGGTAAGTAACAAAATAACTAATGTATTGCGCCAAATGTTTTGCGCTGGAATAGTTCTTAATTAAATTCAGAGGATTCACACGAATGCATTGAAAAAGACGGTAAATTATTATATAAACTAAATACAAGGGTTTCTCCCATTGTGGAAACTCTGCCCATATGAAAATATCAGCAATTTTATCTTCTATGTGAATAGTGATGATATCAATATCCTTTAAAGGCTAACTTTTGGTGCTAACTTAAGGCTTCAAAGCCTTAAGTTAACTGCAATGTTTGTCCTTATTAAATGTCATTGAAAATGGTCTTAAATATTGTATGAAGCGAAATAGAACCGAAAGATCGAGAAAGATGCCACCATTACGGCTGTAGGAACTAAAATGAGCAAGTTTGTATCTGTTCGCAGGGGGCTGCTATGTGCAAGTTTTATCAAACTCGGTGGAAAAGTAATTTATGAACTGGAATAGACTCTCTGTGTAATTCAATATCTGTTGTTAATTGAGGAGAGTAGAGCTTATGCAATTATTTGGATTGACTTTGGACTGAAATGCATGGCCTTTAGACGCGAGCTCTTAAGCGGATGGTGAGAATGTCAAAATAACAAGAAGAAAAACGAGTCAATTAGGTTAAAGTTGTAAATTTGCTTTTCGGAAAGCACGGTGCTTCAAAAGCCAGATAGTGCAGGTAATGATTTCTTTAGCGTTTATTTGTGACCAAATTTATTAATGATTTTTTCTTAAGATTTCGTCGTAGTTCTTTCAGAGCTTTTCGCTCTGTTTAGCCGCTTGCTTGTTCAATTTGTTTAATCAGTGTATTAGCTCTCGTTGCTCTCATGTTGTTCTTGACAATTCAGCCTTTCGTTTTTTTTGCCGAGCAATGTTAGATAAAGGGATAACTTTTTTTAAACTGTTTTAAGTACCAAATTTCAACTGTAACTGCACCTGTACGCTACACCTCGAATCGAATACACCTTAAGCAAGTTAGTTATTTCACTTTTTTATTTCGTTCGTTATTAAAAAAGTAAATACGCTGTTGATTAGCCAAGGCTAAAAAAAGAATATCAGCTAGCATCTGTGATACTAACACAAAATATTATTACACGTTCTTAGATGCAGACGAGTGTTCTACTAACACACACAGCTGTGACGTGAATGCTGCATGCAACAATACCTTAGGATCCTACACATGTTCGTGCAAAGCAGGATTCATAGGGGATGGAAGGACATGCGCTGGTAAACTGTCTTGTTATATAAACATACATAAGAACACACAAAGGCACACCAAGAGAAGATCTATAACCTATGATTTATCGCCGCCTGGTTGGCTCGGTTGGAAGAGCATGCACTAGACTACAGAGGAGGAAGTTGTGGGTTGAAATTCCGGTCGGACAACTGACCAGGGTCTTTAAAATAACTGATTTTCAACTGACTGTGACTGTGAATGGCTGAATTGAACAGAGAGAGAGAGAGAGAGAGAGAGAGAGAGAGAGAGAGAGAGAGAGAGAGAGAGAGAGAGAGAGAGAGAGAGAGAGAGAGAGAGAGAGAGAGAGAATAAGAATAAGAATAAGAATAAGAATAAGAATAAGAATAAGAATAAGTTCACAGTCTGGCAAAGCTAATACATGAACTTAAACATTTACATAAACATAAATATAAACATTTAATAATTACATTTTATTTTGCTTTCCATAGATATCGACGAGTGTTCCAGCGGTACTCACAACTGCCACAGTTTACGGGCTTCATGTACAAATACACCAGGGTCCTTTAGTTGTTCTTGTGATTACCCTTACACAGGAGATGGTAGAAATTGCAGTCACGTTGGAGGTAATTAATAAGTAGTCATTGGGACCTGTTAGTTAAACCAAAGTCACTCCCAACATTGCAAAGATCTTTTATTTGTCACGCGTAAAATATGTTGGTCTACAATCGAAACATCTTCGGACAAATTCGAGGAAATGATCGGAAAAGTTCGTGCAATCTTCGGACAGTATTCGGGGAATTTTCGAAAATCGTCAGAAAATGTTTTCGGAAAATTGCTTAAAACTTCGTTAGCGTCGTTTATATATCAAACAACAATAATAATAATAATAATAATAATAATAATAATAATAATAATAATAATAATAATAATAAAAAGCTGGTCCAAAGGGAATACAAACAGAGACATGACAATGTTGCAAGAGCAGTTCATTGGAAGTTATGCGAGAAATATCATCTGGACAAGGCAGACAAGTGGTACGAACACGCACCAGACAGTGTAAGTGAAAATGACGATGTTAAATTACTCTGGGATGTGAACATACAGTGTGACCATGTCATTGAAGCCAGAAGACCGGACATTGTAGTTGTAAATAAGGAGGAGAGAAAGTGCACTATTATTGATATTGCCGTACCAGCGGATAAAAGAATTGGTGAAAAGGAGAATGAGAAAGTTGAAAAGTATCAGGATCTTAAAAGAGAAATTAATAGAATATGGAACATGAGAACTGTACAGGTGGTTCCAATTGTTGTCGGATCATTGGGAAGTGTAACAAAAAATTTGGACAAGTGGTTGGCAAGGTTGAATGTTAAAATTAGAATTTCATTACTTCAGAAGACTACGCTACTGGGAACAGCGAGGATTTTGAGAAAGGTGTTAGAACTTTAGAGTAAAGAGAAAACCCTTGGGGACCTTTGGTCATGGGCTATGACCCGCTCCCTTAGGAAATAATTCGGAAAAAGATCATCCAGTTCATTTATGAAAATAATAATAATAATAATTGCTGCACAAGACCAAGCCCTCCCCACCAAAGCACACCACCACTACATTATCAAGGATGAGGATGAGGCAGATCCACAGTGTCGCATTTGCAACAAATTCCCAGAAACCATCGACCATATTGTCTCAGGGTGCCCAGAACTAGCAAAAACAGAATACATACACCGGCACAACAAAGTGGCAACATATGTACATTGGAACATCTGTCAAGAGTATGAAATACAAACAGCAGACAAATGGTATGAACACAATCCAAAACAGGTAGAAGAAAAGGACAACATCACCATCCTGTATGATATGCCCATTCATACAGACAGAGAAATTCCTGCAAATCGCCCTGACATTATCATCAAGAACAACAAGGACAAGATATGCACACATCGATGTAGCCATTCCCTCTGGCAAAAACATCTCCACCAAAGTCTCTGAGAAAACATCCAAATATAAAGAACTAGAACTTGAGATAGCAAGAATGTGGCAGACGAAAACTCAAACCATTTCTGTGGTAGTAGGCGCACTGGGGATGATCAAGAAAGGCATAGAATAATAATAATAATAATAATAATAATAATAATAATAATAATAAAATCTTTATTACCGTGTCTATGTATTTAGCTCATAGAGCTAATTGGGGACACCTACTATTACAAAATAAAAAGAATAATTTTGATTCTAAAAAGACTATGTACAATATCACATTAAGTAATAATTTAACCGAATAAACTATACATTAAGATTTAAAAATATTTAGATGACATATATGAAAGCTTATTAAAATGTACATAATTGTGAATAATCACGTGCTACAAAGGTTGCAGCAGTTGCTGCTGTCTTCCACTAGGTTGGCCAGGTCAACGCTACGGATATTAGCTTCAAACGAGCTAAGGCTTGGTAATTCACGCATACTGTTTCCTAATTTGGACCAGAAATATATATATGGTCCTTGATACCTAAGTGTGTGTTTACCATAACGTATGGTATTAAATCGTGGTATTTCAAAGTCACTTTTTCTAAGGTTATAACGAATGCCCTTACGAGTAAATATCTCAGATATGTAGCTAGGTATTAGATTGTTCTTTACTTTATATATTAGTATTGCAATGTCCTGTAGGCGTCTACACTTATGTCCGGAAATGCACGTCACTCGGACCTTGGGCACTTCATATTACACACAATTATTTGTGATTTCCATATGACTTCATGTTTGACAGAATTGCTTGTGTTGGTGAGAATTAGGTCTAGGGGACACTTCATGATGTCTATCATAAAGAGCATAAATCTCATTAGCGTGCATTTCTGGACATACCTCGGCGTCTATTGTGAAGCGTAGATAACTGGCTGATAACTAACTGGTAGATAACTGGCTGCTCGGATATATGAAATTTCTCTTCTCGTGTTTAACTCAATATCGAGGAGTTGAACACGAGAAGAGAGATTTTATATCTCCGCGCAGCTATGTATTATGTTCAATGTAACAAAATGACTGATGTATTGCGCCAAGTGGATCACTATGAAAGTTTATAAGCCCCCCCTGGATGTACGTCCTCCCCCTGGATATAAGCCCCCCTGGATGTACGTCCTCCCCCTGGATATAAGCCCCCCTGGATATAAGCCCCCCCTGGATATAAGCCCCCCCCGGATATAAGTCCTCTCCCTGGATATGAGCCTTCCCATGGATATAAGCCTCCCCTCCCACTTTTCTTTACTGTGATGTCCTCTTAGAATATTGTTCAAATTATAATGCAAGTAGAATGTTAAACAAAAGGTGCGATAGGAGAAATTTCTTACAATTCAATCTCATTAAACATTTTGTCAGATCGTAACAATCTGTTCAAAATATAACTGCACTTGTGGACAACAGGTGCACAGCATTTTTTTTTACGTTTGTTGACCGAATTTGGTTTTTATGACCTAATTGAGAAACGCTTTTCACATCGCTTATATAAGCTTACGTGTTTATGAGCCAATTTTACGACATTTGAATCGCTGATTTCTAAACAAGTAGGAGGGAGTAATTTGTTAGGCAATTTCGTTTTATTGTTTGGCAAGAGGAAAAAAATAAGTAAAACCACAGACTTGTTAACCCGCATAGAACGCGTAAGAAAGAGTTGTTTTTTGAGAGAAAAATGTAGTGCTCGGTCTAGTGATTTTAACTTCCAATGAAAGCTTTAAAAGTAATTAGTCATCATCGCAATCACTGACACATCTTCATTAGAGCCCCAAATTGTCACCGACCTTGAAAAAGATTCTGTATCTCTGAGTTATTCAAGCTTTATAATTTAGCAGCGATTATTTGAATCAGTTTTCAATTCCGGGCATACTTAGTGCGTTCATCTTTCAACTAATGATGAGGTATGGACCTGTTTTCAATCAGCCGGTATGTTTGGTAGACTGAATATATTTTGATATAGCGGAGGAGAAAGTTTAATAATTACTTTTGTCAAATTTTCAGTTCACATGAACTGCGCTGAAATCTACCATTCTGGTCAAAGGAACAGTGGAGTATACAAAGTCGATCCTGATGGTTTGGGCACATTTCAGGTGTTCTGTGATCAGAAAACAGCCGGTGGAGGTTGGACGGTGTTCCAAAAAAGACAGGACGGCTCTGTTGATTTTTACCGGGGATGGGATGACTACAAAAGGGGATTCGGTAATCTGAACGGCGAGTTTTGGCTCGGGCTGGAGAAAATCCATCGCCTCACTGCAAGCAGCAGTGACAAGCTTCGCATCGACTTGGTAGACGTCAACAGTAAAACTTCATTTGCAGAATACAGCTCATTTGATGTGGCAAGCGAGAGTTCCAAATACCAGCTGAGATTCGGAAGTTTTTCGGGTAAGTTAACTTCTGCTGATACTAGTGTGTTTGTAAAATGCAGGACTTTTTTTTTCCGAAGGAAAAGATTTCAGTTATCTCAAAGGTCACACGCAAAATCAGGGCGACGAGGAAAAGGCCGAGATTCAGAGTTATCAAACAAAACAACAATTGCCTACACAAGTGAACAAACAATGAAGGATTTTACTCACGATTTCCACCAATGTATTTCTAATGGAGAGGGGAGTCAGTGTTAGGGGTGGTCAAAGTAGAAAGTGAGAAGTGAGAACTCGTATATTCGCAATTGAAAAGTGCGTTTTTAAAAACTTTCCACTTTGCTAAATCGACTTTCCATTTTGACTTTTTGACGTTCAACTTTAACATTTGCTAAATCGACTTTTGGTCCATTTGACTTTAAAAGTGCTTGAAGTTGTACGACAAATGAAAATGTCCAAATATCATTTTGTTTGATAGCTGGTTGTATTACTGAACAAATACCTTCCTCGAATGCCCCGGCGACAACAGTAGTTTATTTGAAGAAGATGAAAACATTTTACTTTTTAAAAAAAGTATTTTATTTTTTTTCTCAGGCACCAGTGGAGATTCTCTTTTCAGCTATCATAATGGTTCATCATTTACTACCAAGGATCGTGATAATGACAACCGCACCTATGAAAACTGTGCCCAGCGTTATAAAGGCGGCTGGTGGTACAATGACTGTTACTATTCCAATCTGAATGGTTTGTTTGGCCGTACAAACGGTGAAGGAATCAAATGGAACAAAAATCCAAGCTCCATGTCAAACGTCATCAAGAGGTCTGAGATGAAGATTCGTCCAAATGGTTTTTAAGACAGTTCTGTGTCACGTAAACTTTGTTTTAGTCGCATGTTTCTCCGAATTGTAGTGATAATGAGTCTGTAAGGTGCTCCTGCTTCATTTAAAATACTGCATTTTTTAACCAGCAAATATTTATAATTAATATCAAAAATGAATTTTCAACTCTTAACACATCATTCACCAAACACTTAAATGTCATGTTACGAACATGTACTTCAGTCTGGAGATATACAGTTCGCAAAATGCACTACGTACTTATACGGTAATGTAGGACTTCAGTAGATCTCCATTGATAACGAGAGCCTTGGGGGGGGGGGGGGGGGGGAGGGACCCCCATATAAAAATGACGGGGGTGCTCGTCAGAAGGTTTCGAAAGACCCCTAAAAGGTACCAGAATCTCGTTTGATGAGTATGGTGCAAAAGAAGTTTTACCCCCTAGAGGTACCAATTGGTGGTGATTTTCGATTTTCTTACCCTAAGCGGCACCAAGCTACAAATTTTGACCCCTAAAAGGTACGACGAGCACCTCCGTCATTTTTATATGGGAGTTCCCCCCCCCCCCCGGGAGCGCACCTAGTATCAGTTCTTTTAAGGCAGGAATTACTGTCTTTCGGTTTAATGCGAAATAAATTCGAGTGATAACAAAAAGCTATTTGTAGATTGGCTATGAAGATAGCTCTTAAAATGGGGTTGCTATAATAAAAGCTATTAGTAACAAAGGACTTGTGTGGTGTTTTCTGCTGTACCGCTCATCCAATCGTTTTGGCCATTGAATCAAGTAATGGCGGCAAACCGAAGCTGAACTTTGCGTTTGAAATAACTGGTCCTCCAATTGGAATTTGAAATTAAAATTTGGCATGGGAAGTGTTCAGCACTTCGAGTTTCCAAAACTGAAGAGAATGGGGGAATGCAGAAATAAAGATCATAGTAGCGCTACCAGTGGCACTCAGCCTCGAAAGGCACTGACTCAAAACGTTCCTTGCGTGCATGATCTCATGGTCATAATTTTATACCAATGAGAAACTGGGTAAGTTCACGTTTTTTCTTTTTTTTTACGACGAAGTCAAGTCAAAGACGATCATTTTATCAGGAAAATTATGTAATAAAAAAGAGAGATCACCGTGGTCGTTTAGGAGAAAACAACCAGTTATTCATTTGGTCAACTTCGGACTGCGCGAGCTAATGACGAAAGAAATTAGGCGTAGTAGTGATGCGCAATGCAATACTAAGAAAACATTAAAAAGTTTAAAAATAATGAAAACAATTTAGGGTGACAATTGCCAGCTACCAATATTTAAGATATCTCTATCACCCCTTTAGAAGTCAATAGAAGTGGTCTTGGCAAATAAGCTGACAGTCACCACACAATGAAACTTAACCAACGCTGCCATTTGATGACCATTCAAAGTCAGGGATCTTTCTGTTGCTGTCTTCACAATCCGCAGTATAGTTTCCTGCTTTAAATGTCAGAAGGAAACATGGGTCAAACATGGGAAGATTTTATAACAGCAAGATATGTTTTGTGGGCGCACAATGAAAAACCTTTCATGAAAAGTAACAAGTTGACCGTAAGTGATTGCGATGACAGTGCAAACCGTGAATCTCTGGATTGTCACTCGTTCATTGATCTCTGATCAGTTGACCTAATTACAAGCTATGCGAGAAGTTTTGTGCTAAAGCTGGGTTATAGCTAAGTCGACATAAAAGCCTTTCCTTAGAAGGTGTGATTGACGGAAGGAATCCCTTGCCAATCCATTACTTAAGTTTCTTCTTTAAAGTACCACTAGAGCTACAACCTTAGTGACGTTAGTCTTGCTTTGTAACTGTGTATACAAGACAGAAAGAAGTGACCATAAGAGTTAAGATAACAGCCAAACCTTATCTTCTGTTTATCTAACATTGCTGAACTAGACAAAGTAAATCTTGGTGGTGGTCTCAATATTTGGTTAAACAAGGGAAGCTGTCTCAAAACTTAATTCCTATGTGCCAACCCGTGTTGATCTCATGATCAGCACGGTCAAGGTTACTAAATTTATAACGTGAACTAAACATGCTGATTTAGCACAATCGTTCAAGTGCGTCGAGAATTACGAAACGCCAAAATAACATGAATTTCACTTCCTAACATGGTAACTGAAAATAGTAAAATAGAAAATTAATGCAGAATTTGATTTGGATAAATCTGGAAAGGAATGTAAAGTTTAAATAGGATGATCATTAAATGTACATTTTTTCCATGAATATAATTTTGTTTATCAGTTGTATTAATCGTATCAACAATTTCCTTGACAATGAAATTATATTAAAAAAAATGAAAATTATATGCCTATCCTAATCTTCACGGTACGGAGTTACAAATGCTCAAGGAAATGAGCAAGGAAATGAGCAAAGAAATGAGCAAGGAAATGAGCAAGGATACGAGCAAAGAAATGAGCTATTTCTAGACTGTTTTCTGTTATTTCCTTAAACTATTTATCACGATTAATATCAAAGTTGGCTCGCGCGATTGCAACTGAGCTGCCCCAAAACAGCAATGATACCTTAAAGATACCACCCATTTTATTACCTTCATAGAACAAACCAAAGTATCATTACGATACAATTTTGGTATCTATGGATGTAACAAGCTTGTATACAAATATTTCACAAGAGGAGGGAATTACAGCAGTATGCAGGGCATACGACCAATTCAACAACAACAACCCTCCCATCCCGTCCCACTATCTCAAAGTAATGATCAACCTTATCCTCAAAGAAAACTCGTTCAAATTCAATGGAGAATTTTATCTCCAAATTCATGGGAGAGCCATGGAACAAAAATGCAGTAGGCAGCATTTGCCAATATTTTCATGGCAAACATTGAAACAAAAATACTGAGCCAAAGCAAAATAAAACCAACAGTATGGAAACGTTTCATCGATGACGTTTCCTATTTCTTGAACAAGCAAAGAAATTCCATCCCACAATAAAATTTACAGCTAAAATTTCACAGATGGATATTACATTCCTTGACACGGTTGTATGGGAAGGAAAACGATCCCAACAGGCGTCTATCCTTAACATAAAAAATCACTACAAGCCGACTGAGACATTTCAGTACACACACTATACCTCCTGTCAACCACCAGGTGTCAAGAGAGGTTTTATCAAAGAAGAAGCCATCAGACTTCTACGAACAAATTCCTCGGAAAACAACTTTCCAGGAATTTCTCAATCAATTTAGAACACGCCTTGAAGCGCGTGGCTATCAAAAAATTGAAACAAAAGAAAAAGACCTGCTAGCAAATATCACCATTCGTCATGACATATCACCCAGGAGTCTCCAAAAAATACTGATGCAGAAATGGAGTTTTATTCAAAATCAGCAGTGCTGAAAACAATTTTCAAAAATCCTTCTATTATATCATATAAAAGAGGAAATCATTTAAAGACATGCTCGTAAGAGCTAAACTTTGAAGGCAAACTAAGAATGAGTCGCCTAACACAAAAGCACAGTAGGAAGTCTGTGTAGGCTTGTCACGTTATTTTAAACTACTGTACATGGTATTTAAATATCTTAACGAAGAAACGACCCCCCCGTCTACGACCTACATGCTTAGCCCCAAGATAAATCAAAAGCATACCCGTACAGTAGGAAGTCTGTGTAGGCTTCTCACGTTATTCTGGACTACTGTAGATGGTATTCAAATATCTTAACGAAGAAACGACCCTCCCCCCTTAAACGAAGAGACGAACCACTTCTACGACCTGCTTGCTTAAGCCCCAAGATAAATCACTTGCATTACATTTTGTAAGGAATATGTATTTTATTGTCCGTTCGCATGTCCAGGCAGATAAAACTGATGTCATCACGATCACGTACAAAAATAATGTATATAACTTCAACTCAGTTAAGCTTTTCCTTCATTTGAAGCAAGATGTCCGGAGTGCGTTGTGTTCCGTTGCACCTTTGGTTAATACTTTTTACTTTCGAGCTGCTCACCCACGAAAGTCAAGGTAAATGGAAACAGCATTTAATTTTCAATTTTATTGTAGACTAGACATTTTAAAATGTCGTTAATTAGTAGTTTTGTGATGCGGTTAATGTCATATTTATAACCGAACGATTTGGGGGTGGGGCGCACACGGAAAGAGGAAATTTTACGTCCTTTACACCTGCAGTTCCTCGATAATTAGCTAATACGAATTGCCATTATCTTTAATCCAGCTTGTATGTTTTCTCTTTCCTTCACAACAGCCAGTTTCAAGGCAGGAAAAATCAATGTGACCACAGCCAGCCCAGGGCTTTTCGCTTGTAGCCAGGTTTCGTTTCCAGAACCTTTCTCTGGAGGGCAGGAAATTAAAGTTCTCGCTTCATTTGGTACCTCAGTTAAGAAGCCAACTCGTGGTAACGGTGCTGCCATTTGGGTGGAATCAGAAGATAAAAACCAATTCAAAGCGTGTGTTGTTGAGTATAGCGACGGCTCAAATAAAACTGCGGAGGTCAACTGGGTTGCACTTCAATCTGCACCTTCTGGAACACAAATAGGAACCACTTCCTTGGACGCTTGGACTACTGGAACAGAATGCAAAAGGATCGACTTCCAAAAGGTTAGTTCACGTCCATTTTCATCAAAAGCTTATGGTAACATGAAAGTTTGAGGCGTGGTAACCTTAGGGGCGGACCATTAGAAAACTTGGGAGGGGGTGACAAGTACCAAAACAATCCTGCAAAGGAATACTGTCTCAAAAAAAATTCCTGCAAGCAGTTGACCATAAAAAAATAAAATCCTGCAAGCTAACTGACTATATATACATATAGTTATTTATTTATTTATTTATCTTAAACTGGAATATATGAGAGTATGCTCTCTGGTAGTAAAATTCATCGAAAAGGAACTTCAGGTTGACTCAAATGCTGTGAAAAATTACCTGCCTCAAAGTTCTATCTGGTACATGTACCAATATCTTAATATAACCAAAACCTTGTTTATGTACATATTTGAAAACACTGTAAACATCATGAAATATGTAACCTGCTCTACTACACGCAAGTATTTTTTAAATACATTACAGATTGTCCAACCGTCCCGATTTCGTCGAGATTACCCCGATTTTGTGAAAATGAAATTCTGTCATTTTCGTCAAATTCTCATAATACTTACTATACAAAAAGACGAAATTGCGTTTTCTTAACTCTGATATCCAGATAAACTAAAGAAACAGCAAGAAATATAAAATGAAATCGAGTACTTGTATGTGGAGCCACACAAAGAGACGCAAAGCGACGAGAAGCGACATCAATTTGCCAAACATTTTTGACAGAAATTGTTGTCTCAGAACACTAGAAATGGAGTTTCAGAGCATCAAGATTTCAAAATTTTCTGGTGGGCCATGCCTCCAGACCCCCTAGCGGCTCGCGCCTTCGGCGCTCGACCACTCCATCCAATTTTTATGCAAAGGTTCGACAGTCTGACTTAAATCTACTCTCCATCGTTTCATACCAAAAATGGATTGGGCCATTGGTATAAAAAAAGAAATTGGAGCTTGCACGCATTTATAATGAAGATCTCAGGGAAAAAAAACCTGCAGGCTTGCACCTCCCCCAAAAAATCCTGCATGAAACTCAGGCCGAAAAAAAAATGCATACACTGAAAAATTTTTGATCCCCCTCACAGGATTTCTAATGGTCCACCCCTTACGATTATCAAACCGAAGTAAAGACTCCTTATTGCTTTTATCGTTGCTTGTCCTCAAGCAAAACAATTTAATAAGTTTGTCTATGCACACTTTGTCCATTCCGAATTGTTTTCATTATCTTTATGTGGTAATGAAACATTTTACCGCCAAACGAAATTAATTTAGAAAGCACGCAGGCACGAAGGTACGCAGCAACGCAGCCACACAGCCACACTCAAGCATGTTAAGGCATGGCTCGTCCCTTGGTGTATACCCCCCGCGAAGTAAATTCTTTTTTCCATTGGAAGTAATGCATTTTAGCCCCAAGAGTCACCAAAAGTATACAACAAACTGGATTTAGCGTCCTTAAATAACTTAACGTTTGATTATTCTGGTCACGTGTCTGATGACGTCATAATTTGGACAAAAAGGAAACTTTAAATGGGGTAAGGATGGTTAACTTTAGCCAAGAGCAAATCATAAGCAATTGTTTGCCTCAATGCATAAATACTATCCCTGCCCGGAATGGACAATTTTTGTATTTTATTAACAAGATATTAAGAGACAAAATATGTCACGTGACCTCTTTTACGAAATAACTCTTTAACTGTAAATCATAGTCAACCATTCCGGCCAGATTCATATAGGGGAGAAGCATACAAATACGTTAACGGTTCATTTTATATCCATTATATGCCATCTCGGCACCCCATTTTCAATTTTCTTTTTGTGTAGGAAAACAATCATAACAGGTCACGTGATGCAAATATGCAACATTTAAAGTAAACAATGGTTCAAGGTTAACAAGTTTTATCCTGCTGCTAAGTTTGAGCCTGTTCAGGTGAATCACTTTACAGTTATGATAGTTTTCAGGTTTTATGTAAATTAGGCTCTGAGCCATGCCTTAACATGCTTGAGCACGACCACGTAGGCACGCAGGTACGCAGACACGCAGGCACGCAGGCACGCAGGCACGCAGGCACGCAGGAACGTAAGCACGCAGGCACGTAAGCATGCAGGCACGTAAGCATGCAGGCACGCAGGAATGCAAAAACGCAGAAACGCAGCTACGCAGCCACTCAGCCATGCATGCACGCAGGCACGCAGACACGTAGCCATGCATGCACGCAGGCATGCAGGCACGCAGGCACGCAGGCACGCAGGCACACAGGCACGCAGGCACGCAGGCACACAGAAACAAAGCCACGCAGCCAGGTAGCCACGGAGCCACGCAGCCAGGTAGCCACGGAGCCACGCAACCACGCAGCTACGCATGGACGCACGCAGACACGTAGCCATACATGCATGCAGGCACGCAGGCACGCAGGCACGCAGCCACGTAGGCACGCAGAGACGAAGCCACGCAGCCAGGTAGCCACGGAGCCACGCAAACATGCAGCTACGCATGGACGCACGCAGGCATGCAGGCACGCAGGCACGCAGGCACGCAGGCACGCAGGCACGCAGGCACGCAGGCACGCAGGCACGCAGGCACGCAGGCACGCAGGCACGCAGGCACGCAGGTACGCAGGCACGCAGGCACGCATGCAGGCAGCCACATAGGCACTCAGAAACGAAGCCACGCAGCCAGGTAGCCACGGAGCCATGCAACCATGCAGCTACGCATGGACTCTCGCAGGCACGTAGCCATGCATGCACGCATGCACGCAGGCACGCAGGCACGCAGCCACGTAGGCACGCAGAAACGAAACCACGCAGCCAGGTAGCCACGGAGCCACGCAACCACGCAGCTACGCATGGACGCTCGCAGGCACGTAGCCATGCATGCACGCAGGCACGCAGGCACGCAGGCACGCAGGCACACAGGCACGCAGGCACGCAGGCACGCAGGCACGCAGGCACGCAGGCACGCAGCCACGTAGGCACGCAGAAACGAAGCCACGCAGCCAGGTAGCCACGGAGCCATGCAAACCACGCAGCTACGCATGGACGCACGCAGGCATGCAGGCACGCAGGCACGCAGCCATTAATTTCCCTAATTTCCATTCATTTCTTTCGTTTTTCATGTTTATTCATGTTTTAATAATAGAATTTTTTATTTGTGTCTATCTTTTTCTTCGTGTCTCCTCTAAGGTATAGTTTATTTATGTTTATTATCCAGCGATTCTTGTCTTCACCAACCATACTTGTGACTCCTAGTCACAAGATTATAGGGAGACCTCAAGACGCAATGGCCGCGTGGGTAGAGGACTTGACCGAGGACAGTTTCAAAATTTGTCTTAGAGAAGTTAAGATTTTCGACGGTCTGCATAAGAGCATAAAAATTGTGAGTAAAGTATTCAATATTATTCTCTATCCTATAAATAACGTTTCTGCATAGTTATAATACATATTGTTCCTAAAGAAGACCAGAAAGAAGTAAAACTACAATGCTTATAAATCAGAAAACTCCAAATATTGGTCAGCAAAAGCTTTTTGTCTGTGGAACCACCTCACTTAACTGTAGCAATTTTCTTTTCATATTTATAAACAAAATGGTTCCATCTTAACAACAACGACAACAACAAAAACAAGGCAAATAATGAAACATGACGCTTTCGATATTACTGATCCTTGCAGTATGCAGGACGCGTGTCGTATATGAACCTAGTATAAGGCCTTGCTTGCTATAGTCTCTTGTTGCTCAGTGGTTAGAGCATATCAGGAAGTCAGATTTTTTCGTTGTCCGAAACTCGTGACACTATGAACATTACAGCTTCTACAAAAACAACAACAACAACAACAACAACAACAACAACAACAACAACAACAAGAGCGATAACAACGTACCAAAAAATTGCGCCCTGAAAGGAGACATTTGCTCCGAGCGTGCGCGTTACTGAAACGAACTATTGCTCATGCGCAGTTGAGCTCGAACGGCCTGGGCGCTAGTCCGCGCAAGTCACCAAGATACAGACTTATAGAAGTCAAAATGGGCTCAGTCGAAGCATATTGCACTGAACAAATGACAAAATGACGGGAGTTTTTTCGCTCCAACTAAATCATATTTCCCACCAAAATGTTTACTAGATCCCAGTCTCTTCAAAACCGAGTGTGGATGTTGACATTATGCCTATTAAAATGAGTTATACTGCTAAAAGCGATGACCGCGCGGTTGAACTCCATACAAGCCTTTACGTGACATTGCTCACTTCAAGGTCAAAATGACGGGATTTTTTTTAAGTGATTAAAATATTTTAACGTTTCCAGATAGAATAATAACCAAATTACTGGAATCCGAGTATGGATTTCCGAAAAGTAATTCATAAATGGGCGAAATTTTGATTTTCCCTTCAAAAAAATGGCGTTTTCGCTGTGATTTTAAGGGTCAAATTGGGGTCTGGGGACGAGTTAAAAAAATAGAGGCAAATGTCACCCAATTTTTTGCCATGCGGCGGTAAGGTGTCATTCAGCGGAAGTTAAATTTATGTGTCATTTGCAGGCTGGACATTTTAGCAGCTGAAAGAAAAGGTCAACATCGCGGCCGTGGTTCAAAATGTTTATGAATCGCCTAAGAATATAGAACGTAAATTTCTAGGGATATAACTAGGGATGGGATGTGATCACACCCAATGCGAAAACACAGGAAATAATGAAAGAAAGTTAACTTTCTCATGTATTTTGATTGTTTCTTATAGCACTGGATGGCATATACTAACTTGAAAGTTGAAAACTTTACTTTGACCAAAAGTGTTTTGTTTATGAACAACAACGCGCCATCTCAGCAAGACAAGTATGCCCTCTGTCAGGTAAAATCTAAATATTTGTATTACAAGGATTTTTCTTAGTCAGCTTGATTTTCTTTTGCAATGAAATTAATAGTCTTGGAGAACTCTGACCTTGACTCTGCTGCTCAAACTCTCTTTTCGCTTACAGAATTCAAATGGCGTGTGTATGTGTGTTTGTTGAGGGGGGGGGGGGGGGATGGGGTGGTTGTCAGTTTCTCTTTTCTTGTTTCACATAGACATTCGACAAATGTACTGTTTAACAATGATTTTTAATGAAATCACTCCAATTATAAAGAAAATAATAACATGCTAAGAATAGCAGGTTTAATAAGTGATACCTTTCATCTTACAGACAATCAACTTCACAGATCCATTCTTTGCTCTTCCTGTGGTAGTGGTGACACCAAAACGCAGTAACTACAATAACAGTTCGCGTTTGTCGGGATCTGGATGTAACGCAGTCACCGCCTGGGTTGAGGTAAGAGGCACTTTCCCCCCTTCTCAGCCATCCTCCTTTATGGGACATTCAACGGTCTATATCCGCTAAAAGGAGTATTTTTGTTGGAATTCGATTATTTTTGCGTGGTGGTGTGTGGGGAGAGGGGAGACATTGTAGGAAACTTTGTGAATCAAAATCCATCATGGAAATTTACACATCAATTGTAATTTACACGTAAATTGTAATTTACACGTAAATTGCAATTTACACGTAAATTGTAATTTACACATAAATTGTAATTTACACATAAATTGTAATTTAAAGCAAGGTTGACAAGGGCACGAAAAAACAAAGCACAGCATCAGGCTGCTGACGCATAAACAGAATTTCCGATAGTCCAAAGTCGTGCATCCGATCAAAGAAACAACGTTAAATATGTCTTTATACATTCTGATTCATGGACGTTTTGTTAGAACTTTCACAGAGCCAGCAACTTTCTTTTCGGTGATCTGATGTTACGTTATTAATGATGTTACATTATTAAACGTGCTTTTAATATATGTTTCTTTAACTTTTGTAATTTTTGTTGCTTTTCTGTTGCCCAGGGGCGGGGAATTTGTAGTTTCTGGCAGCTCGGGGGCGGGAAATTTGTAGTTCCACGAAAAAAAAAACACAAATCCCCGGGGGGTTGGCCGGGGGGGATGGTAACAGCCGGAATTGATTGATGCATAATTTGCACATAAATTGTAATTTACACATAAATTGTAATTTACACATAAATTTGACAGAAGTTTGCTAGTGCAAACTTGTAGTCATTAACGGAAGAACGTTTAAACTCCCCATAGAGTCCAATAAATTTTAAAGACTGCGAATTTTGAAAGTTCTGCCTAAAAGGGCCCATTGGCGGGTTATTTTGGGGGTTGGAGGGAGATCTTATTAATGGATGGAATTCGATTCGGACATTTGATGGGAATTTTTTAAAGTTTAAATATGAAACAAACGCGAGTTTTAACACTTACTTTGTAATTTTAGCACGCATCTACAACAGACTCGGAGATTTGTGTTAGAAACTACGACACAACCAACAAGGACGCCATTGAAGTCGATTATTTGGTTATTGGAGGTAGGTAAAAGAGGCAAAGGAAAAATAACTACTAATCTTAGTATTAGTATCTCGCTCGGTTAATCCATACAGTGTGCCAGAAGTCGTAGAGAGAGAACTAATGTTTTTATTACTAAAACGCTATTAAATATATGGACGATGAAGGGATGAACAGCTTTTGTCCGCAACGTATTTCAGATCCGCAACAACACCTTTCGTTCTATACGACTTTCCCCCCAACCCCCGCCACCCGAACAGCGCCCCATACACAGCTTCAACTCTTCCTTCTTCAAGGGAGCATTTTATTTATTTTGAGACAAATAATAAGTACTTTACTTTGTTTTTAACACAATCTTAGACTTAGATCCCTGTTTGGATGTAATCTGTGATTATCACGGTCTGTGTAAGGCCTTTGGACCGTACGATGCTCGTTGCGTGTGCGTGGACAGTTGTCCTTCCTTCCAAGAACCAATATGCTCCTCAAATGGAACGACTTATGACAACAAGTGTCTGTTCGAACAGGAAATGTGTCTGTTACAATTGAACTACACAGTGCAACATCCTGGGAGCTGTGAAGGTAAGCATTAGCATTGTGACGTCTGATATAATACTTTGAAAAAATCTCGTGTGTTTACAGATAAATTGTCCATTATTAAAACAAAGTATGTCGAAAATTATCTTAGGAAAAACTTTTGGGAAGGAAAAGAGCTTGACCATCAATAAATGTATATGCTAACAAGTTATTTGCCTTGTTCTGATAATTCCATTGTGGCCTTTATGATTGATGCTATTTTTTCCGACAATGTTTCTTCAATTGGGTGTATACAGTTTCATTTTGCAGCGAGCTAATACTGGTCACTGGTCAGTGCTCATTTGAGTTTTATTCGATTTTATAGGGTTTCCATTTCAGCGTGGTCGGCGTCACATGCCTCATATACCAACCCTGGGATACTCTCATTGTGAAGTAATTCGTTTTCGACCTTTCGTCTTCTATCCTGACAAACTCATCGATGTGCAGATAACTGTCAATCACATTGATACCAGTGATAAGTCCTATGTCCATGATGCCGCTGTGTCGTGGATTGAAGATGTGAGTTACGATCGATTCACTGCGTGCGTGATGGCGGCAGGCTTTAACGAGCGTAAGTCCAGTGCTAACGTGTCAGTAGACTGGATGGCTTATCAGGGAGCTCCAGTGGGTGGAGTTGCTGGTGAGATGCGCATATCGCAGTGGTGGACTGGAACGACTTGTGAGACGGTACATTTTCCTTCGGTGAGTAATGTTCTTTCCTTTCTGACTTCTTTATCTAACTGACATTAATTTTTAAGCGTTCCTCAGTTAAGCCCCTAAAGTGCTGCCTAAGATGTGTCATTTCATTTCACTAAAGGCTTCAATCACCGGAGTTTTAAAAACTAAATGCAATTTTGAAGGCAAGGACCAACGTAACAAAACAGAAGCACCGGATCCAAATTGAGGATCTAAACTGCTATAAATAATAGCAATAAACGAAAAAAAAGCAAGGCTGATTCGACAGTGAAGGAATATAATGAAATTTATCCAATATTTCAAAAAGCAAGGCCTTTCTTCTTCAGAAAGAAAGAAAGAAAGAAAGAAAGAAAGAAAGAAGAAAGGCTGTGCCTTTTGAAATATTGGATAAATTTCATTATATTCCTTTACTGTCGAATCAGCCTTGCTTTTTTTTCGTTTATTTTTAAAAACTACACTTAAAATAGTTCATTGCACAATTTTACCTTCCTTCGCCTGGCCCGCTTAAACGTTGTATTTGTTCTTGAAGCAAGAAATAATTAATAATATTACAGCTTGCACAACACGCCACTGTTTGAATGAAATGCTGTTTGCTTGTCTATCATCAAATAATGTATGCACGCAAGGAATTTCGAAAACTACCTATCGACAGTTGAAGAAATAAATTGAATTAATTGAATTAAAGAAATAGTCTATTGTCATTCCAGTAATAGGCTATTGTTAAGAAACAATACTTAGAATATGTCTCAACTTAGGAGGGCTTCGTGAATCCGGCCCCAGATGTCCAAAACTGGGGTGATATGACTGCATTTTACACAAATAAGCTCGGTGAACAAAGAACTGTATAGGAAAAGCAATCATTCTAATCTTTATTGTTCGGCAATTTAAACACTCCTTCGCTGCTTGTAAAACCATTCGGCCGCGATCTCGTCAATGACACACTCGTACTCGTTTATAAAATGTCGATTTTACTTTTTTCGTTTGAAATAGGGAAAATTTTCAAAGGAACCGTCAGTTTTCGTTACCGCAGCACATCACCATGCAGGACTGAAGAGGGACGCTGCCAGTATTTGGTTAGAGGACATCACACAATCGTCCTTCAAAATGTGTTTGAGGGAACTGCAAAATTACGCAGGCTCTCACGAAGATATCTATGTTGTAAGTATTACAGTCTGCTATGTTGATGAGCTGTCAATTTGCAACCTAACTTTCACGCATGCGCAAATGGATTTTGAAAGGTTTTGGGAAAGATTGCGAAGTGAAAAAACTCAACTTACCATTTCTCGAACCACAGCTACATTTCTCTGTTTGTGTCGTTCGGAATTTGAAATAGTCGCTAGTTGTAAAAGTTTGAAAATTTTAGATTAATCCAATAATGATTTTGAACCCCCGCCTCCCTCACCCAACAGACATCACGCGAATTGTGAACGGACATCGCGCGAGGAATGGTTAAATTTCATACTACTATACAATCACGATTTTTGTTTTTCTTATCTTGTTTTGTAGAGCTGGCTAGCATATTCGTCTCTTCATAGGCCTCTGTTTTCAGAACACGCTTCGGTTTATTTTGCAAACTTACAATCTCCTGCGGTGGATTACAATAATGCTTTCTGCAAGGTCAGTAGTTTCTATTTCTTGTTGTTTTCTGTTTCTTGTCTTTCTGCTGAAGTCAAATCGCAGTTTGAATGGCTTTTAAAATAACTTCATCAATGAAACATCTGCCCATTTTTTAACAATAAATTTTGTGATTTTTTTTTTAGGATATTTACTTTACTAAGGTGTATAAAAATGCCCCAAGCGTTTTTGTATCAGCGAATCACACCTCGAATGGCGGAAATCGGGACCCCATGCACAATTCCATAACCGCTTGGGTTGAGGTAAGTTCACGGTCTGCATGTTGGACCATGGTAGAATTTTCATTTTGTTAAAAACAAATGAAGTTGCCTTTGGTTATCAGTTATAACTTTTGCTTGATCTTATACTTCTCGATTTGATATTTTTTATGCATTCTTAAATTTAATAAAATTCGAAGATAGCGTTTTTAGCTATCAAACTATAGAGGTAACGAAGTCAAGAAGGGCAGTTTAATTGTGTAGATGGAACTAAATCTACAAACTGAGAATAGTATCCTTCTTGCATAAAAGACACATTCGTACTCAGATGAAATATAGTATGCGTAAAAAAAATGATCCAGCTTTCTAAGCCAAGCTGAAAAAGCTGAGCTTAGGGGTGTCAGCAGTATCGCAGTCCACACGAATTTTTATGGGTGAGTGTTCCTGTGGAAATGTTATGTACGGCCAGTTGTTAATGAGGCATTGTTTTACCGTTATTCATATTTGCATAATCATAACGAGTATTACACGTATACCTAATTATCATCCGTGTTCTCAATCAAATCGTGATTATTTACCGGCATTTTGTTCTGCAGTACATCAACACGACAGGAGCCCGAGTTTGTTTAAAGGAATTGTATGAGTCAAAGTATGACCCGCTCTCAATATCATACACTGTCTTGTCAGGTAATGAAGCAGTTTTGACATGGTCTAATTTGTGATAACCATTTTATGTGGTACATAGTTGTGTTAACACAGATTTTACTGACAGTCTGAGAAAAAGGAAAAGAACAAACACAAACAAACGATTGCAAAGAAGGAAGGCCCACATGTGGCCATTTATATTCCTCAGAAAAATATAGTTATCGGGAATTGCAATGCGAGGAATAAGCACATGTCAGATTGACTAACATAAACAACAGCTTATTGAGCATTACACCGCCTGGGTAGCAGTTTGTCACGAATATTGAATTTCCTAATTCGTTGTTGTGACTTCTTGAAGCCTGAAAATCAGTTACGAATGGAGGAATCCTCCCGTTAAATTAGAAACTTTGCTGAATCTAACGTGAAGCGTTGTAACTATATTCTTTTCTTTTTACATCAACAGATATATGCCAGCCAGGATGGAGTTTCTTTGGTGGTTACTGCTACTTTACGAGTCACGCATGCGCCACATGGCCAACCCCTGAATCAAACTGTACTGTAATGAGCTCGAATCTGGTAACGATTCACAATCAAGAAGAAAATGTGTACGTACAGCACAGGCACAACGGAGAAAGATCTTGGATTGGACTTAATGATCGAAGCGTGGAGGGCTCTTTCGTGTGGACGAACAAAAAAATTAGCAGTTTTAGGTACTGGGCTCCGCAACAACCAAACTACTGGAAAAACGAAGACTGTGTGCACACTCTTGGCGTCAAGCATGGGTACCGTTGGAATGATGTACCGTGTGATAACTGCTACAACTTCACTTGTTTTACAGGTAATAAGCATATCCAGTATACTCGCGATTTCTTCTGGCTGATGTAATTATTACGACTTTAAAATTATGTCTTACTCTTAAGAGGAACTGAAGAAAATGATTTTTATCAGAACTTGACAATTGAATATGCCATTTTAGTTGACATTATCTATCCACAGCAAAGTCGTAGAAAACACTCCTCCTTTTTTGTTGCTGGGAATGCATGCGTCAGAAGTCAAGTGGAAGTTGAAGTGTAAATGATTCCATGTAAATTATGAATGGCTACCGACACTGCGGAATAAGACAGATTTACCAGGCCCACAGCTTTAATGGAAGAAAAGTACAAGGCCAAAACACCGTTAAAACACTTAACAAAATTATAACAACCAGCTTTCAAAATAACAATTTATTGCCCACTTTCCTGAACCTCTCTCCAATGTTCAGATATTATTGGATGCGGCGTGGTTGGGGGTGGGTGGGAGAGGGGGAGCGGGGAGCGGGGGGAGGGGGGGGGGGGGGAGGGAAGAGGTTTGATGGTTGGCAGTAAAATAAGGTTCATTCCTCCGTCTGCGTAGTTATACTGAGGCCGTAACGAGAGAAACCGTTGGAATCTTCTCTATGGCCACTTGTGGAATGGCTGATAATGGTCTTGCGCGGATGCATGTGGCCAATCAATCTCCACCTACAACGTTTCACTGCAAGAATATGTAACAGGTAACCGGTTACGGCTTCACAAGTGAGCCGCTTGATTCCAGTTTTCACACTTAGTGGATGGCGGACTTGTTCAAATAAAGCAAATTTTGTTTTTGAAAACATTGAACTTTAAAAGAGAAACATGTCTAAGCGTGACATAAATATGCAATGTGTGAAATGAGAGAGAATTGGATGACGTATTGCATGAAATTACGTTGCCACGTCACCCAGGAAAAGCATTTACATTTTGTTAAGTGAGCACATTTTAATTGCCATGTATGGCAACGGCTCACTTAATAATAAAATACGTGCAACGATTTTCTGTGATTCTCAGTAGATCTACGACCCAATTATTTATTATTGAAAAAATAATTATCTAGTTTTTTTTACAGTAAGCATTTTTCGCTTTTAACAGACAGTTTCCTTTTTTACCAGACTTGGACGAGTGTTCTACTAACTCGTATAAGTGTGACGTCAATGCCACTTGTCAGAATACCTTAGAATCATACACCTGTGTATGTAAAGCTGGATTTACAGGAGATGGACAAATCTGTAGTGGTAAGAAAGCCGGGAAAAATATTGATTGAACCATTAGCTCCCGATGACGTTTCTGTAGTCTAAGTAGAAATTAAAATGACACTTTATGCCATGGTTTTGGTAATTAAGCCGTTCGTTAATTGTTCTGTTCTGTTTTGTTTGCTGAGCAATCTTAAATGAAGGACTTTAACGGCTACTTTTGACATCATCTATTCACAGCACAGTCGTAGAAAACACTTCAAGTTTTTGTTGCTGGGAATGCATGCGCCTCAGAAGTCAAGTGGAAGTGGAAGTGTAAATGATTCCAAGTAAATTATGAATGGCTACCAACACTACGGAAAAAGACCGATTTATCAGGCCCACAGCTTTAATGAAAGGAAAAGTAGAAGGCCAAAAGATCGTTAAAACACTTAACAAAATACCAACAAAAGGGCTTTTGGAAAACCATCAATAAGATACTTCCTAATAAGAACGCTGACAATGCTCAACTTCAGTCAGTTAAAGTCGATGGTGAATCAATAAGTGGCAAATGCCCTAAACCGTTATTTTACCACCATAATCAAACTGGCTACGAATAATACATCCTTGTCGTCTGTCACTCATAATGATGCACTTACTCCATTTACCGATCAAACTTTCGATCTCAACTTTCTCACAGAGCGGTTTAGGTATCGTCAGTTATGTTCAATTAACTCAAACAAAGCATCCGGGATAGACATGATACCTGCTCGCTTACTAAAGGACAGTGCCTCTGTAACTTCTCAGTCCATCACATATCTAATTAATATCTCCTTGAAGTCTGCATGTTTCCCAAACGACTGGAAGAGCTCTTCAGCTTACACCAATTCATAAGTCTGCCGCAAAGGACAATCATGATCCCAACAACTATCAACCTATTTCGGTACTCCCCATCATATAGAAAATTCTAGAAAGAGCAGTAAGTCAACAACTAAAGAGTTACCTGGAAGAGAACAAACTCTTGAGCTAGTTTCAATTTGGCTTTCGTAGGAATCACTCTACTCAGTTATCCGTCGCATACTTTACTGACAATATACTAAGAGCGATGGACCAAGGAAAACTCTCCGGTGCTTTATTTATCGATTTTTTTTTTCGTAACGAGAGAAACCGTTGGAATCTTCTCTATGGCCACTTGTGGAATGGCTGATAATGGTCTTGCGCAGATGCATGTGGCCAATCAATCTCCACCTGCAACGTTTCACTACAAGAATATATAAAAAGTAGCCGGTCACGGCTTCACAAGTGAGCCGCTTGGTCCCATTTTTCATACTTAGTGGATGGCGGACTTGTTCAAATAAAGCAAATTTTGTTTTCAAAACATTGAACGTTAAAAGAGAAACATGTCTTAGCGTGACATAAATATACATTGTGTGAAATCAGAGAGAACTGTATGACGTATTGCATGAAATTACTTTTCCACGTCACCAAGGAAAAGCATTTACATTTTGTTAAGTGAGCACATTGCCATGTATGGCAACGGCTCACTTAATAATAAAATACGTGCAACGATTTTCTGTGATTCTCAGTAGATTTAGAAATTAAAATGACACTTTATGCCATGGTTATGGTTATTCAGCTTTTCGTTAATTGTTCTGTTTTGTTTTGTTTGTTGAGCAATCTTAAATGAAGGACTTTAACGGCTACAGAAAGAATATTAGCCAGCATCTGTGATACACGAATTCTCATTGCATGTCAGATGCAGACGAATGTTCTACCAACACACACAGCTGTGACGTCAATGCTGCATGCATCAATACCTTAGGATCCTACACATGTTCGTGCAAAGCAGGATTCGCAGGGGATGGAAGGACATGCACTGGTAATATTTTTCTTTTCTTTTAAGGTGGCTCCCAAGGTCTTAACCAAAAGCAGCTACACTAACTATTAAGAGTTCATGAGTTCTACACTCTTAGCTCACGACATTTGCCAACACATATTTATGCTTTATTTTGGTAGTATTGGTTGCATGGCAACAGAGCATCTAAAGAATGCCGAGCAATTATTATCCAAGAATTCGTGACTTTTAAAGCTATTTAATATTTCCAAGTTTCCTTCGATTAATTTTTTTAACACCGTAGGAAACGCGAGGAAATATGCGGTGAAGTTTGATTTTTGGGTTTGCCAAAAAGTAAAAAAATATTGTCATAAAATATCGGAAAACCATCATGTGAGCGCGAGCAAAACTATTAAAGCTCGCCTATTAAAGTGAAAGGTGTTTCATGCACACCAAGATAAGATCTTTGATTTCTGATGAGGATCAACAGCCACAATTTAACTACTAAAATTTCCCATGTGTGGTGTTCCTGATAATCTATCTCCGCTCTTTCTGCTCTCTTCTGGAATGACTAGTAACACATATGGGATAGGAATAAGGTGAAGTGTCACTGACTGTTGTTGTGGTTTAGCTACGAACCAATAAGGGCGAAACAGCTGTCCGTGTCTGCTTTTTAGCTTTGAGGGCTAATCGTGTCAAGTCGTGGTGCTCTGCTGTTGAAAATTGATGTGCCTTATTAAAGTTAATCTAGAGGCCGGTATCGACCCTTCCCCGTCTCAGTGTTTGTCGCCACAGCACTTGGCAAGCATCAGTTGAGATCAGATCGATGTTTGGCCACTCGTCACACATAGAATGTGTGGTGTGACTGATAACCGATCTCTTTGATAGATCGGAGTGCTAGCTCAAGTTCGAGTCAATTTAAATATATATATATATATATATATATATATATATATATATACATATATATATATATAAATATATATACATACATATATATATATATATATATATATATATATATATATATATATGTAGAAAGTTTCGGTCGGCAAATGATTAGAAATTTTTCCTTTAGGCAGAGGTTGCATCTTTTGCTTGAGCTGTTGTACGGTGAATGCGAAGACAGGATGCGCCATGAAATATAGTGTTCGATGTTGTTGTCTTTGAGAGTCCAGATGTTGTTGTCTTTGAGAGTCCAGATGTACTTGCTTAGTTCTAATCATTTGCCGACCGAAACTTTCTACACTTAACAAACGTAATGAACTCGTGTCTTCTTGCCGCCATAGAAACAAAGCCCTTCTACGCAACAGCTGAACTGTTAAACTTCGCGCCGCATAGATTTGTTATTGTTATTATGTAAATTATTTTGTATATAAGAAGCGATGGTAAAGAATATTCTTATTGAATCCCCTGATGAGTGGGCAACCACGAAACAGGCTTGTCGGGATGAAAGCGTAGTTTATTTGTTTCTTTCCTCCATAAACATATACTTCGCTCTACATTAATGTATTGAGCACTGTTTTACGAATATCCAGTTCTACACTTTATACCCGCTCCAAGTTTAGGCTTGTCGAGCACTGTAAGATAATTCGCAATGGAAAAATTCAACCTCAGCTACTCGACGAAGAATATTCCTCTACCATCACGCAACGATTACCTACAACGACTCATCGAAAAGACCGAACAGTTTCTCCGTAGAATGCGCTGGAAAGCCCACTTCTTTCTCAACCCCGACACAACACCGTGCTCAAAAGAAACCTACGGCTTCAAATCTACGAAGAACCCACCTCCCATTGAAGAGCTTAAAGATTTCGAAGACGACATGCTAAAGATGATCCAGTCCGTAAAATTCAAGCAAGTTAACAACCCCTTCCTTAACAAGCTAAAAGAAGACACCGACTCCTTCAAAACTGAGCCCAAGCTACTAATCGCCGCTGACAAAACTACGAACTTTTACAAACTAGAGCCCTCCAAGTACAACGACCTACTGGAAAAGAACATCACGAAGTCTTACAAGAAAGCGCAACCTGAGACCACACAAGCCATCCATAAACAAAACAAAGACATCGCGACAAAACTAGGAATCGACGACAGAGTGGACGCTACAGCTAACAAAGACGCATTCATAACACTTAAAGACCACAAGCCGAACTTCGCAAACAAACCGACCTGGAGACTAATCAACCCCACGAAATCCGAGATAGGCAAAGTCAGCAAAGACATCCTCGACCGTATTAACAGCAACATCACAAAAACATGCAACTTCAACCAATGGAAAAACACCGCATCCGTAATTAACTGGTTCAAATCTGTTCAAAACCAACAACGCTCCAGCTTCATCTGCTTCGACATTGAAGAGTTCTACCCCTCCATCAGCCAAGACCTCCTTAACAAAGCACTCGACTTCGCCTCTAACTACGATAACATCACCGCCGACGAAAGAAACATCATAATCCACGCTAAAAGCTCCATCCTAATCCACAAGAACCAACCCTGGCAAAAGAAAGGCAACACGACATTCGACGTCACCATGGGAAGCTTCGACGGCGCCGAAACATGCGAACTCGTGGGAAGCTTCCTCCTATCTCAACTCCAGCACCTGAATATTAACGTAGGACTTTACCGAGACGACGGACTAGCCATTACTAACGCTTCACCCAGAGACACAGAGAACACCAAGAAAGAAATATGCCGCATCTTTAATAATAACGGACTACGCATCACCATAGAAGCTAACAAACAAATCATTAACTTCCTAGACGTCACATTTAATCTCAACCAAAGCACCTACCAGCCCTTCACTAAACCGAACACTAAACTTCAATACGTCCACCGCGAGAGCAATCACCCGCCCATCACTGCAAAGAACATTCCCGCCGGCATCAACAAACGCCTTTCATCCCTATCTTCCGACAAAGCATCCTTTGACCAAGCCGTCCCTCCATACCAGAAAGCACTCGACGAAAGCGGCTACCAATATACGCTACAGTATGAACCTCCAACAACAAACGGACGGAAAAACAGACAACGCAACAACATCATCTGGTATAACCCTCCATTTAGCAAAAACACCAGCACCAACATGGGATACAAGTTCCTCGCCCTAATAGACAAGCACTTCCCTAAAGATCACAAGCTCCGAAAAATCTTCAACCGCAACACCATAAAAATAAGTTACAGCTGCATGAATAACGCCAAACAGATAGTTGATAACCATAATAAGCAGATTCTAAAGTCATCCACGCAAGCCAACGACGCCGCCACAGCTAACTCTAATACCACTCAAGACAAGAAGACATGCAACTGCCGACAAAAGAACACATGCCCACTCGACGGAAACTGCCTACAATCATCAGTCATCTACCAAGCTACAGTCACGCGCAACGACAACAACACAACAGAAACATACATCGGACTCACGGAAAACGACTTCAAAACAAGATACCGAAACCACACCGCATCATTCCGCCACTCTAAACACAGAAACTCAGCTGAACTAACCAAGTACATCTGGACTCTTAAAGACAACAACATCGAACACTATATTTCATGGCGCAACCTGTCTTCGCATTCATCGTACAACAGCTCAAGCAAAAGATGCAACCTCTGCCTAAAGGAAAAATTTCTAATCATTTGCCGACCGAAACTTTCTACACTTAACAAACGTAATGAACTCGAGTCTTCTTGCCGCCATAGAAACAAAGCCCTTCTACGCAACAGCTGAACTGTTAAACTTCGCGCCGCATAGATTTGTTATTGTTATTATGTAAATTATTTTGTATATAAGAAGCGATGGTAAAGAATATTCTTATTGAATCCCCTGATGAGTGGGCAACCACGAAACATGCTTGTCGGGATCAAAGCGTAGTTTATTTGTTTCTTTCCTCCATAAACATATATATATATATATATATATATATATATATATATATATATATATATTTAGTTTTTTAAACGATTATTGTTGTCTAAATGGTCTCACAATAAAATAAATAAATAGCCCGAAAGAAAACTCATTTGAGAAATTAAAGACAAAAGCTTATTTTATTCGCACCCGCACCTGGACTTCAATTTGCTATTCGGCGTACGGGAGTCCAGAATTTTCGTTGGATTTCCATGTAATCACGGTCGATCCAAAATATTAATTCTTTGTTTAGATGCATTAAGCGATTCCAGTGAGCATTGATTTGACTCATACTAACGAGCTCAGTTAGTAGTGTAGAAGAGGGTGATCCCGCCCCGGCTCCAAAGGCCCGCGAAAACGCTTATTTTGACAACTTCCCGAACGCCCATGTTAGCAGCCCCCAGGGCTCATTGCAATTCGCCCTGGGGGCTGCTAACATGGGCGTTCGGGAGTTGTCAAAATAAGCGTTTTCGCGGGCCTTTGGAGCCGGGGCGGGATGCACCCTCTTCTACACTACTCGGTGCTGCCCAATTGAAGAAATGTAAATCCCTTTGTATATACACCCCCATGGATGCACCACTTCAGTTCATTAAGAAACAACAGGGTTGGCGTGGTTGGCTTCACAGCTTATAAAATGACTGTTCCTGCTGATTACCCAATTCATGATCTAGATTTATTTTATCAAGAGAACAAACCTGCTATAGTTCGAACCATAGTTAGAGAGATTACAGACCTTGGCCCCATCAAAGTGAATTTTACATTTTTAGTTCACTTTTCAAAGGAAGGAGCTGATGGGACACAAAGAATGACCCACTATTTTAGTCAAGTAAGCCCTCTTATAATAACACACTTTTATCAAGCAGCAGTCAATGGACAACTGCAGGCTGTTATCAACTCAAGCAAGGAAGAAGTAGCCAGATGGGTAAACATGGGTTCAGGCTGGGTTATCGAAAGAGTTGAGTACGTCTTTCTTGATTTCTCAAGATATCAAGCCATAAGAGGCGGCTATCATATCCATCTTCCTCCAAAGCTCAAAGCAAAACAGGCCATAATAAACATCAAAAACACAGATAATCAATGCTTTCGATGGGCTTTGCGAGCTGCGCTCTTCCCCACTCGAGATACGAAGCATTCAGACAGGCCAACCAAGTATCCGACAGAGGATGGCTTAAACTTCACTAACATCTCTTTCCCTACACCCTTGCATCAAATCTCTGAAGTAGAAAAACTCAATAACCTCGCAATAAACGTCTTTGGCTGGCATAACGGTAACACAACAGTCCTTAGAATCAGTGAAGTACAAGATCCTGATATAAGGCGAATCAACCTAATGCTGATAACCAATGAAAATAACACACACTACTGCTACATAAAAAGCCTAAGTAGGCTTCTTCATAGCAACTATGAGGCAGGCCGAAAGATTCATTTCTGCGAAAGATGCCTTCAAGGGTTTTCATCGCAAGATGTTCTCGACAAACATCTGTCTGACTGCAGAGGTATCAAAGGCAGGCCGGTTCGAACTGAAATGCCCAAAGATGGCAAAAACATCCTGCGTTTCGAGAACTACCAGAACCAGATGAAAGTGCCTTACGTTATCTACGCTGACTTCGAAAGTCTCGTTACAAAAATCGACACGTGCAAGCCAGACCCAAAAGAAAGCAGCACAACCAAAACATCAGTACATACACCATGCGGGTTCTGTATGATGGCTGTTCGCTCTGATGGCAAAACAAAAGGCCCATACTTATACAGAGGTGAGGACGCGGTGAAGCAGTTTCTCTACCACATACAACTGTTAGAGAGGGAGATAAGAGACGAACTTCATCACAAGAAGCCCGTAACAATGACACGAGCAGACTGGGAAGACTTCAACAATGAAAACTTCTGCAGCATTTGTGATCATTGTCTCTACAAAGAGAACTTCAAGGACTCTATCGAAGTCTACGATCCGAACACGGGAGCGTACGTGGGCCTTGTTCATCGCAAAACTAACAAATGCTACACCAATGCATTTAAAACCTACATCCAAAACGAAGAAACAGGGCGTTTGGAGGCGTCACCCTTCATAGGCCCAAGAAACAAAAGGCAACAAAAAACAAAGCCCATCTTTGAGCAAGTTGATTGCCTCTTCTGCGGTGAGTCTCTTGTACGAGATTACATGAGAGACGCTGTTTTAGATCACTGCCACATAACAGGCAAGTATCGAGGTGCTGCTCACAAAGCTTGCAATCTGAATCACTTCAGAATCAACCCTGAACAAGTGAAAATCCCTGTTATCTTTCACAACTTGAAGGGCTACGATGCACATCATATCATGAGCGGCATAGCTGAAGTACAATCTGATCTGAAGTGCATCCCAAACAACATGGAGAAGTACATTTCTTTCTCTCTGGGCAACTTAAGGTTCATTGACAGCTTGCAGTTCATGGGCTCGAGCCTCGATAGCCTGGTTAAATCAAACGAACCAGAGTCCTTTACAATCATGGCAAACCATCAAAAGGACCCCAATAAACTCAAGCTCCTTCTGCAAAAAGGAAACTATCCATACGAGTACATGGACTCTTGGAGGCGGTTTGATGAGAAGTCACTCCCAGAGAAGAGCGCGTTCTATAGCGAGCTTAAAAAGGAAGGCATCTCAGATAAGGAATACACTCATGCGCAGAAAGTGTGGGAGACGTTCGAATGTAAAGACCTCGGCGAGTATCATGATCTTTACCTAGAGACAGATGTACTCCTCCTTGTAGATGTCTTCGAGAACTTCAGAAAAACATGCCTCAAGCACTACAAACTTGACCCTGCGCATTACTATACAGCACCGGGCCTCAGCTGGGATGCTCTTTTGAAATACACAGGAATCAACCTAGAACTGCTCACAGACATAAACATGCACCTCTTTGTCGAAAAGGGCATGCGTGGCGGCATTTCAATGGAGAGCAGGCGCTTCTGCAAAGCGAACAACCCTTTTCTTGATGACCACAACCCAGATCAAGAAACAAGCTACATCATGTACTTCGATGCAAACAATCTTTACGGTTGGGCAATGAGTCAACCACTACCTGTTGGCAACTTTCAATGGTGCAGAGTTCATCCAACACAAGACCAAATCATGAAGTGGTCCCCAAACAGAAAGATTGGCTACATCCTTGAGGTTGATCTAGAATACCCCGAGGAGTTGCACGATGAACACAATGCCTATCCTCTAGCACCAGAAAAGCACAGAGTCGCAAAGTCATGGATGTCTCCTTATCAAAGGGCATTGATAGAGGGACAGGCAGAGGATAAGACAGAGAAGTTGCTCCTAACCCTCAAGAACAAAGACAGATATGTTCTACACTACAGGAATCTTCAGCTTTACCTAGAGCTAGGCATGAAGTTGAAAAAGATTCATCGAATCCTCAAATTCGAGCAGAAGCCTTGGATGGAGCCTTACATAAGGCTGAACACAGAACTAAGAAAGCAAGCCACTTCTGAGTTCGAAAAGAACTTCTTCAAGCTGATGAACAACTCTGTCTTTGGCAAGACCATGGAGAACCTCAGAAAACGCATTGATATGAAGCTTGTTCGCGCGAATGAGACAGACAAGTTGAGAAAGCTTATCTCAAACCCACTGTTCGCCAGAGCAACAGTCTTTGGTGAAAATCTTGCAGGGATTCAAATGCACAAGGACAAAATCTTACTCATACGCCCAGTCTACACAGGTATGTGCATCCTTGATCTTTCTAAGACTCTGATGTACGACTTCTACTATAAGTACCTCAAGTATAAGTACGGCCCACGCGTAGACCTACTTTACACAGACACAGACAGTCTGCTTCTAGAGATCAAGACAGAGGATGTCTACAAGGACATGGAGAATCGCCTCGATGAGCTCTACGACACAAGTGACTATCCCAAGGACCACTTTCTTCACAGCCAGCTAAACAAGAAGGTCATTGGCAAGATGAAGGACGAGTGCGCTGGCGCCCCTATCTCTGAAGTGATCTGCCTGCGCTCAAAGATGTACTCAATCATGCTTGGCAGTCAGAAGAACATAAGAAGGCGAAGGGCACCACAAAGGTTGTCACAGAGAAAGAGATCACACACCAGAACTACAAAGACGCCCTCTTCAGAAAGGAGGCCTTCAAACACGGGATGGACATGCTTCGAAGTGTGAATCACCAGATCTATGGCGTGCATCTAAACAAGACAACACTCTCGCCCTTTGATTCAAAGCGCTGGATAAAAGACGATGGCGTCCATACGCTTGCATATGGTCACAAAGACACCGGAGGCAACTGAGTGCCCGCCGGCACAACCATCAACTCCTCACGGACAAACCCGCGCTTGGGGCCGTCGTACAGATAATACACAACAGGCGTATCTGGCTTGGTGACAACCTTCTCGATGTTGTAGACTTTCAAGGACCAGATCGGATCTGTCGCCCGTCGACTACCGCCTTCTAGCTCACCGGGGTAATACAGATATCTCACACTAACCCTAGGTGGGAGCTTCTTTTCATTCACCCCAACAGGTCTAGCATATGGGGTAGCTGGCTTGGCTGAGGTAGCTTTCTCTTTGATTGCTTGAGCAGGCTTCTTTCCAGTTAATCTTGTTACTTCATTGTTCAAGGCAGAGATAACATCTGGCAATCTTTTAACCCAAGCAGTCGAACGGCCAGAGGGCAGATTCATTTCAACTGCGTACTGGTAACCAAACAATCGTTCAGCTAGGGTTCTGTTGAATCTTTCAACAATCCCTTGGTCTCTGTGGATATCAACGCGTCCACGACGAATGGTTGTTTTATGAGCCCCAGTCTCTTTAGTCACAGCCCCCATAAACTCTGTTCCCGGATCGACTTGCAACGGTTGTGGCCATTTCAAAGGTCCGCGCCTGTAAATACGTGTAAGCGCCTTCGAAACTTCATCAGACTCTTTCGAAGTCAAGGGCTCTGCTGCTTTGTAACGGCTTGCTACATCAACAACTGTCAAAGCATATTTGTAAATCTTTCGCCCGTGGGGCAGTTTGTCGTGTGGCAAAAACAGTAGATCCGCTTGATGCACCGCATTAGGAGTTTGAACATCAAACTTTGGTCGAGGGATATGGCGTGGTGCGGGGAGATATACTTGCCAAAGAGCTTGTTTGACGAGCCATTTCTTTGCCACCTCTTCAGAGACCTTGGCTGCTGCAGCTAGCTTTTTGACAGCAGCAAGGCCTTTCCAATAGCCTTTGGGGCCGTAATAGACCTTTGAGAGTTTAGCCTCCATATACATATATGTATTTATAAAAAGCGAAACGCTGCATAGCCAAGAGCAAGGGCACCAGTGCCGATAAACAAGAGTTCGCCTTGTTTCTGCTGTGGGCCTGGTTTATAAAAGTCAGAGAACTCGGGCTCTTTGGGGAGTGTTTGAATTCGTTCCTCTGTAGGGTGTGTTTGGTTGTAGAGCACTAGAGCTTGGTCAGTGTCTTGAAAGTTGTGTTTCGCTTGATCTTTGATCCGATCATTGCTGGCAATCCAGTCGAGGAGCTTTGTGCGGTCTTTCTGATATTTAGCGTAGGCCGCTTGATAGGCCTCTAACGCCTTGTCGTGTCTGATCTTCTCATCCAGAGCGGCTTTCCCACTGTCGCCGGAAAGATATTTTGCGAGATAGTTGCCTCCAGTGAAAGCAGCGGCATTCAAAATTGCCCCACCAACCATAATAGCGATTGAGGCCATCCCTGTATATACATATATGATTTACATTGAGGCAGGGAGGATCTTCTGGTCCTCGAGGTATTTCTTGAGAGCTATGCTCCCAGCCATGGCAGCAGTGAACTTCACGTAGTTCATGAGACTCGAGCTGGGGTCGGCTGTGAGATTTTCCTTGACGACCTTTTTGCCAACCCAGCCAATAGTTGCGACAAGACCAGTTATTGTGGCCGCATCAAGAACAGCTTTCACGAGCTTGTTGTCAGACATGGTGTATATTTATGGTTTTTATTTCTCGTCTTCACTCTCGTCTTCACAGAATTTTTTGTGAAACTCAAGTGCCTGCTGTCTCATCTTTTCATCGTGTGCAGCAAGTTTCCTTTGTCTTCGCTCCTCCCTATACTTAGCAAATGCCCTTTCTCTTTGCTCCTCCAGATACTTAGCAAGTTCACTTTCTCTTCGCTCCTCCACACGCTCAGCAAGTCCCTTATGTCTTTGCTCTTCCCTACACTCAGAAAGTCCCTTATGTCTTTGCTCTTCCTCTTCATAGCGTTTCTTACATGCATTGTTAATTGTGCTGAAGAGGGTGTAGGTACTGCAAGCCCAAAGATAACCGGCGATAGCCCAGCCAATAAAGTCCACAAAGTCGTTAGTCCGCATGGTATATATATATATTTTTTTTTACCCCATTTCTCGAATTCTTCGTCTCGGTGGTGGGGGAGCTTGAACTTCATTCACCACTACAGGGGCTGGGGTCGGGGCTTTGCGTCTAAGTGTATTCATAATGGCCTCGCGTTGGTAATATAGGCCCCAAGCGGATATAATTACCCCGACAACACCAAGAATGAGAAATGCTGAGTTGCTGCTAGCTTCTTCATTTGTCGTGTTTGGGGCAGGCTCGTTTGTTGCTTTAGCAGCTTGTGCTTGTGCTTGTGCTTGTGCTTGTTTTTTTGCCTCTCTTGCCAGGCGGTTGCGCTCAGCAAGCCTTTTGCCAGAAGCAACACGCCCAGGGTTTTTGGCTGGAGCAGTCTTTGGGGTATCAGAGGTAACGTGTGTTGCTGGTGCGACTGTTTCTTCAGGCACCGTCTCGAGTGGTTGAGCGGCCATAGTGGGTGTATATATATGTAATTTTTATTTCAAACCTTCGTGGTTTCTGCCAGGTTCCTGTCAGGTTTCTGTCAGGTTCCTGCCAGGTTCCTGTCAGATTATGTGTCAAAAACTTCATCAAAACATGTGTCAACTTCATCAAAACCCTCGAGTGGATAACCTTCACCGTCTCTGCTTGGGTGTACAGGTGGAGCAGGTTGAAGGGGCAACTCTTCTGGCTCCTTTTTGAAGTCGATGTGTTTTGTAGTGATCAAAACAGCATTGGCCAAGGCCAAGAAGCGCCCACAACGCAGTGCAAGGTTTCCAGCAAGAGATGAAAGTTCCTGGTTAATCATGTAGTCATTTTTGAGTTCTTTCTGCAAAGCCTCCACATCGTCAATCTTAACAACCATGCCGGCGCCTTTGGTTGCGAACATTATAACGCTGTCAATCAGAGACTCGGTCGTCTTGTTACCGACATAGGCTTCATACCTTTTGTAGTACTTTTCAACCTCTTTATCCGTCAGGCGTTTCACCTGCTCGTGTGTGAGCTGGGCACCGATGGCCTCTTTTGATTTGCCGGTTGAAACAAGGACTGCCAGTTTCTCGCGTTGAGCCGGAGTGTCTGGACCTGTTAAGACTTCAGGAATCGCTGATGGTAAGGAGCTATCAGGGGTTGCCTCTAGCAGCTGCATGATTTCATTATCAAATGCGGCGTCTTCTTGGAGGTTTGTTGCCATTGCGTATGCGTGTATATATGTGTTTTTTTATTTTTCAATTATTCTCTTGATGTCAGGCAAAAGACTTTCAACCTCACGTATAAGCCCCGTCATGGTGGCTGGGCACACAGTGACTTTCAAAGGATAGCGGTTGAGAAGCATGAGGCGCAGATCGTCCTCGCCAGCGGTTTTGATTATCTGTATTTGCATCTCCTCCGCATGACTCTGTAATTCACCCAGAAGCTGTGAAAAGACCGTGAGCTTGTGGATACTGGTTGAGGTGTTCATGGTTCAGCGTATATATATATATTTTTTCACATTTTCACTTCAACCCCATAGGGATGTCGCAGAGAGAAGACTAGGTGAGAAAACTTGTGCCCCTTTAATTTTGCAATCAACACTTTGTACTCCTCGTGTGAGAGCTCACCGGCATAGTCGTCGAAGATGGCCTTCGTTGTTTTGCTTGATGGGGTGTAAAAAAGCACAATCGCTGCAACGTTTTCCCTAAAGGGTTTCGCAATGCTGGTTAACTGTTGTGTTAACACCCACACTGACAAACCGCTGTGGCGAGCACTGAACCCTAGTTTCACAAGTTGACTCGTGCGGCCTTTCACATCCTTCGAAGCAGCACAGTCATCGAGCACAAAGAGTGTGTTTGTCCCGTCGAAGTGATAACTGGCTAAAGTTAACCATGCTTCAATCTCATGCTGCTGACAGTCTATCACGAAAATGCGTGGCTCCTGGTCCACGAAACCGTCGTAGGTCTTGTTGTGGACAAATGTTGGGCAGAAGAGAACAATATAGTCAAACTTGCCCCTGAAGGGGCCACGCAGCTGATTCAGAAGATATTGTGTTTTGCCAGAGTTAGTCGGCCCAATAATTAGTGCATTGAATGGCAGCTTTCGTGGGTCCATTCTCTATATATTTTTATGTGTATATATGTGTTTAGTACTGAACCGCCTGCAGCTGCTTGTCCATGATGTTCATCTGTGAGTCGCTGATCGTGTAGATGTGGCAGTGCACGTTTCCCGAGCCGGAGGTTGTCCTTTCGATCTCAAGATGTACGCCGTCCTTTGTGTTGACGAGGCGTTGACCGTTGCCATGTAGGGTTGTATCAGCCATTGATCTAAGGTCGATAAGGAGGCCGAACTTGTTGCCCGTGAGATATTTAGTCAGATTCATGTTTGGCCTGCCATCACCCTTAGCTTTTACGTTAAAAAGGCGACTGACTTCCCTCCACATGTCGGTCCCGTTGATGCCTTCGTTGTAAATCCTGTTGGGGGAGCCGTTTATGGTGACATTAACTTTGGTTATGTCTGGGTTGAAGTATTTTTCTGAATCCCTGGCCCCTGCCGTGTAGGGTTCGATGAATAGCAGAAGGATGGCTTTCAGTGACCTGCGCTGCGGGTTCACCCTGAGATTCAGCCGTGCGTCTGAACCCTTCGAGAAGGGGACCACTTCCTCTCGCATGATATGGTCGTAGGCAAACTCCTTTCCGCTAGAGTATACACTTGTTGCCTCGTCAGCCAGCTGCTGACTTCGGATTGTCTCGTACTCAAGCTGGATATTTGTCAACTTGTAGACAAGCTTGCTTGTATCCGAACCCCTGACAACTTGAGAAGCCTGGGCGAGCGTTATCTCGAATGTCAAATCGTTGTAGAGTGCCTGTGGGTACATGACGCCGTGGTCTGTTATAATCTGGTGGTCAAGGTTGATGCGATATTTGTTTTTGTAAATGGTCTCCAGCTTGTTTTCCGCATCCACGCCAGAGGTCTTCTTGTCGCCGGCACTAGAGCGAATCTTGCTCAAGTCTACACTCTGGATGCCCTCGGGGAGCATGTTATCTCTCTTATCAACAGAGAGGAAAAGGTCCTCAAAGATTTTGTAAATATCGTACCCAACGGTGTCCTGGACAGTGGTTGCGGCAAACTTCACAACAAGCCTGTCAACTAGTGCTCTGGAGACATTTTGTACAAGATAGTTGTTTGCGTGGCCGCCAGCAAGGTCGATGTTAAAGAGCAAGGCAAGCGAGCCCGACACGATAACCTCATGTTCGTTGAGCTTGGGCACAGTAACGTACAGGGTCTCGCCGGGATTGGCTGAAGTGCGTTCAAAGGTGATGCGCTTTACGGTGCGCTCTGCTTTCATTGCACCAAGAGTCTTCTCGGCATTCGTTGGGAGGAGGTTTGGTTGCACGGCCATAGCCAGAGTATATATATAAATTTATATTTATATACATCATGGCAGAAGGTGGATATGACTATGATCCAACTGGTGAGAACGAAAACACCGAGCTTGACGAAGCCTTAGACAACGATGGTGACGACGACGAAGAAGAAGAAGTTGACAGAACAACCGAGTTTACACCGGGAGCTGCATCCACCCCATATCATGGCGGTGAACAACATGAAATGCACACAATGCCTCGCGAACAGAGTGGCTTAGATGAAACTGTCCATATTCTTGCAGAGGGTGGCAGAGAACGGGCCTGGAATACTATCACGTCACTATATCCAGATGCTGATGCAATAGAACTTGATGCTTATTTTGACCCCAAATCTAAAAGATTAATGATTAAAAAAAGCGGGGTTGGCAAAAAACCATACCATCTCTACACAAAAGAAAGATTAACTGGCCGTTTAAGAGTAAACCCAAACCTTTCACAAGAAATCAGATTTGCTCTTGGTCAGTCTGCAGAAGAAAAAATAGTTCAACAACGGCAAGAAACTAGGGAAACAGACCAAAGACTGAAAGAAGCTCAACAACTAGAAAAAACATTAAACGAAACAGCTGCAAAACAACAGCAAGCGGCTCAAGAAAAACAAGCAAAAGAAGATCAACTTGAACAAATTAACCATCGCATTGCAAATATGGAAAAGGAAGGAGGTACAGTAATAGAAATACAAAACGAAACAGACAGACTAAACCGAGAAAAAGCAAAAATTGAAAGAGATATAGAAGAGGAAAAGAAAAAAAGCAAAGAGTATGCAAAAGCTAAAATAGATAAAGAAAAAGCTACAAGAGAAGTTGAACGCTTACAGAAAAAACTCGCTGATGAAAAACAAAAAACAAATACCCTCGAAGCAAGACTGAACTCCACCAAGCCGCTGGATGAGTTAAACGAACAAGAGGCCGATCTTGTACGACAAAACGAGGAAGACCGACGCGTGATAGAGGATGAGAACACTTCTCCCTCTGACAGAGAAGCTGCAGAAGCCCGAGTTGCTGAGCGAGAAGAAGAACTGGCAAGACTAAGAACACAGGTTCAGGAAAGAGAAGAAGCCTTGCCTTTGAGAGAAAGGGTCAAAAATATCTTCAAGAAATATGGCTGGACCCTTCAAGCAGTTGTTCTGGCTGCAGGTCTAGTCATAGGCGCTGTGACGATTGCTGCAATGAATGGCTTAAAGGCCGGCACCAAGGCTATTGGCAATGGGCTCAAAGCCCTAGGAAATAAGGTTGCCTCCATCTTGCCAGGCTTGATCGGTTCGATCGTGAGCTTTATCTTCAAAACAGCCGGCCAGGTTATATCCTTCCTTGGCGAGCACGCCTGGCTGCTGATCCTTGCCGTTGTAGGCTTTATGATTGAAAGGATCAGCAAGCGCAGGAGATAATTATCTCATCCAGACAAACAAGCCTGCTAAAGCAAGCGCACCCACGCCAATGAGCGCCTTGTTTACATGATGCGGCTCGATCTTAGTCTCTTGTGTTGGGGCTGGTGTTGGTGTGGAGGCTAGTTGTGGTGTGGGTGCTGGTTTTGGGTCTTTTGGTGCGATGCCCTGTGCCTGTGTTGCCTGTTTGTGAATCGGGTTCGATGGGTGGCTGTTTGGTGGATTAATCTTTGTCGGCCCTCCGTCCATGGGGCGAAGGGAGGCTTTTTTTGTGGCAAGATTGACATCATTGTTAACACCCAGCTTCATCCCTTGCGTTGCCTGCATAAGATTGTTATTGTACCCCACCACGCTCTCTGTGTTGATAACCATGCGTGACAGCATCAGCCAGCTCCCAGGGGCAACTACAAAGTTTAGCCACACTTTCGTTGCTTGGATGGTCTGCTGATAATGCTGAACGCTCTTAGATATGTCGTTTAGTCTTATGGCGTCCTCTAAGAGTGTGAGGAATACTCTCTGCGTTTCGAATGCTCGGCCTCCACTCCCAAGAATGCTGCTGCGAGTGTTTGCTTGTGCACCCAGAATGCAATACACAAAGGCCTCGATTGACTGATTCATACGCGCGAGCCCTGGCTGTGTTAACCCTTGTGCATAATTCGGCACAAAGTGCTCGAACTGACTAACAGCGCCCTGGTCGTTACGAACGAAGTATATGCCGTTTGCTCGATAGTTTGGGTCTTTTCTGTCTGTGACGCGCTCGTCATCAAACAGGGCTAGATCGGGATCAGGATAGTCGTAATCAGTAGAGTAGGGGCCCTCACCAGGAACCCAAATGTACACATTGCCAAGCCCGTGATTTTTGCCGTATGTGAAACGGAAGTCAGCATTGGGGTCGACACCGAACTCTTGGCAAATCCTCTTGTATGCGTCGATGTTGAACTTGTTGTCTTTCTGGTTGAATGTGGGGTCGTCTGGCAAAGCACTCACACTCTGTTCCCCACCCATTTTGTAAAGAATTCGCCTTGTTGTGAAATAGACGTGAAACCTGTAAAATGACCGGAGCTGCGGGGTTAGGGAGAGAGTCGAGTTCTTATCAAACAGAAGGTCACGCGAGATCCCGCAGCCAGTTGTTGCACACCACAGAGCAAAGTTTAGTTGTTGTGGCCAGAAACTCATATGCGGACCGCCTAGCCACTTTCTCCCATATTTCGCGGTTGTGAACGAAATTTGTGTGTCTCTGAAAATGTTTCTGTATTTGGTTGTGAAATAATCAGTTGGCGTGACATAGATCTTTTGCGCTTCATCGTTCAAGACAGAGCCAATCATCATGTCTTTATCGATTGAGGTGGCGAATTCAACAGCCGGGATTGGTTTTTGTGTGTTTCGGTTTAACGTTAACTGATAAGGGAAACCGCCAATATACTCTAAGCCAAGGGCGTCTTTCAGGGCTTGTGTCCAATTCTTGTGCGGTATGTATGAAGGCATAGCCCAGGAGCCATGCCCCTCTGAAAAAAGAACTACTGCTGAGGCTTTGTGCTTTTCGTCGAAAGAAACTTCTGTTTTAAATCTTGACATATCAGCGTGCGGGAAACGCCTTTTGAAGTCTGAGATAGCCTTAGCCTTGGCAGCTGTAGAAAGTTTTTCAGCCTCCGGAGAACTAAGCCAAGCAAGTTGCGGATTTACTGTGGGTGGTGTTGGCTGTTTTTTGCTAATATACCTGCTCTGTTGGGGATAGAGGGGATTTTGGGGACGAGGAAAAAACGGGGGCGGAGGTCCGTAATCGTGGCCGCCAATGTCTAGACCGAGATTTGAACCAGGATTAAAACCACCAGGGCGTCTGCCAAACATGATTGAATATATATATTTAAATTTAAAATATATATATTTATATACACAATGGTTGTGTTAACAATCGTCGCACCTTCGAACCCTCACACCATCTACTTCGACCACCCGCTTCAGAAACCGAGTTACATAAGACTTGTTTCTTGTTCATTTTACAACTCGTGGCATAATTTGAAAGAAAATGCAACTATTTCAACAACAATAGATAGCTCCAATGGATCAACTCCAAACGTGACATTACTTCAAGGGCATTACACCATTGATAGTCTAGCGAAACAATTTAACGACTTAGCCACCCAACATAGAATAAAATTACAATTATCAACTACTATAAATACACCAGTCGGCGCGATGGTCATTCACAATGGAAGTAATGTAAAGTTTAGTGACAATCTGGCAAATTTACTTGGCATAAGAGCTGTATTGTTTATAGTAACATACGTCAAAGGATTAACATCACCAAGCACTTACTTTATCCACTGCGATCTGGTTGATAAAGAACAGAACCTGTTCAACGGTAAGCCTTCGACTGTCTTGGCTAAATTTGATCTTCGAGGTGTGCCATATGAGAAAGTTTTCTATGAATCAACACAGCAGAACATGCGTGACGTCTCGTCTGGTGATTATGTAAACAGCATAACACTGTCTGTAAGGGATGAACACAATGCCCTTTTTGACTTCAATAACATGCCCCTTGAATTTGAACTTGAGATCAATTAAAAAATATATTATATATATACCCCCTGATGATGAGCTCGACTAACGTGTTGCCATCAGCTCCTGAATACAGCGAAACTCCATCTCTTTACCCAGACTTATCCAACGGTGAAGGCTTCAGACTCAAAAAAATCTCTGACTTGCAAAAGGAGCTTGAGTCGGAGGCGAATCATTACAGACAAGTTGCTAAGAAATACAAGCGAACACATACAATTGTTCACGGAACAGCAGTAAGTTTTGGTTTTATTTCTACAGGCTTGTCTACAGCCACAATCGCCACAGCTCTGAGCGGAGTTGGGCTCATCGCCAGCCCGGTTATTGCCGGCGTGGCAGCTATTACAGGTTTTTCAGCGGCCAGCCTAACTATGCTTAACAGGCGGCTTCAGAGAAAAATTACTAAACACGAGAAAATATACACACTCGCCCTTGCAAAACGAAACTCTGTCTTTGAGCTGGTTTCAAAAGCTTTAACTGACAAGCGTATCAGCGATTCAGAATTCAAAATAATCCTCCGTGAAGTTGAGAGCTATTATGAACTTAAGAACGAAATACGCTCTGGTGAAGCAAAACCCTCACAAAACAAACAAACTCAAACTCAAACGCCAGATCTTGACAAGATCAGAAAAGAAATCCGCAAGGAAGAACAAGAAAAGATTAAAAAAAAACTCAATCGTCTTACCGCTGTGTCCAAGTCAGATTTGAAAGACTAAATTCGGGTTTCTCGCTTTATCTAACAAAAGAACGCAATTGCGTGACAAAGCGTGACACATGACGTGACATTGTGCGTGACTGTCACGCGTGACATTGCGTGACACATAACAAAAAGGGACAAAACCCTCGTCAGGGGGTGCTCTGGTGGCTGTTTCGTTTTGCCTAGCCTAGGCTAGGACTTAACTCCGGACAAGGGAGTTGTCTCTTCCCATTTAGCCTCTGGGAGCGAGGTTGAGTTCTCCTAGGAGATCTCTGTTCGAGCACCCCCCTGTATCAGTTGGGCCGGGGCTGGTTCACCAGGGGGTCACTAACTGACGCAGCAACCCCACTACCCCTGGTCTGACATCGCATTAGCCGTAAGCAGGATTCAGTGGGGGCCAGCCACACCTCCCTGAGCTATACCGAATTACAGACTTACTATAATATATGGTGCGAGCAGGTCTTTTATACTCGAGCGAATTGCCGTGCTTTCACATGTGGTAACTCATAAAGAACTACGCATGCGCAAATATAACCGAAAAGTTGTATTTTTCTAAATATAGGCTTTACATAATAAATACCGGAAGTCACGATCGCCAAATTGAAAAAATAATTGTATTGTATTGTATAAGCATGACTGACTTCACCGCACGGCTCAGTGAACTTGACAAACAACACAATTTTGCCATCCTTCGCTCGCTATATGGTGGTGATTATAGGAAAGAAATACACCGCTTGGGTCTGCCGGAAAAACTTTGCCATATCTACGAAGATATGGGGTTGGCAGAGATGGGGAAACAATATCTACAAGAACATTATAACGCCTTGCAGCGTGAACGTTGGGCCCGAAGATTGTACAAGAGGGCTTGTTATGATTGTGGTGGCTCATTTTTGCAATCAAGCGATTCTTGTGAACTTTATTGCAAAAAATGCGGTCGTGTGGAAGTGCTAGAGGATTATGCTCCGGCATATACGGATCAAAACATTTTGTACAAACCAAGACAAAGGCAGTCGGCACGGTGTTATGCGTTTGGGTACGCTTTAACACGAATTAACAAAAGGATTGGATTGTCTATCGACCAAATAAATGAGGTGAAACGTATTTTCAAACATATACAAGCTCGGCTTCCGAGAATCTCTTATACGTTTGTGATCTACAAAATCCTGGACATTACAATGCCGCTTGAAGACCCACAACGAGCGATTGTAAATTGCCTTAGACAACAGATGTCGAACAATATGATAATTAAAAACGACCGTTTGTGGAGCAACGCTTTCAAAGATCTGGAGTAAGCGCCTCCGCTTTCTCAATAAGAAAGGCTTCTAACATAGCACTGTCATCGCCGATGTTGTCTTCAAAAGTTTCACCAGGTATGGTTTTCTCAAGGTGTTTTTGATTTGATAAATTTTCATGTATTTTTCTGCGAAGCCTTGCCAAGTTCTCGTGAAATTGTTCGACCTTCGGTTGAATACTGTTCAAAAATCCCTCATGCTTGACAATTTCAAGCTCTGTGACTTTCAACAATTTCCATGAAAAGAAAGCAACCGGCTTCGGCCCCTCATCTGGAGCAAGGAAAGCCTTTTTCATTCTGAAGTAACGCAAATACTCTTCATCTATGTATTCTTTGCTGAACGACATTCTGACCGAGCCGTAAGAACACCATAGGTCTTTCTCGGCTATTGAAGTCATTATTTGCTCAAATGTCTGAGTTTGTTTAAGAGAACCAATATCAATCATTTTAGTTTGCTTGCGTGTAAACTTTTGTTTTGAAAACAGATAACATATGCCCCAGGCAAGCGCTGTGTGATCTTTTGTCTGGTAAATATTTCCGCCGTTTAAAAGATTATTATGATTCGAACTTGGCTCTATCTGGTTTATAGAACACATTCTGAAGTAAGAATCGACAAAAAGGCCTTTGTTGACCATTTCCCCACTAAACACAAGGCCAGTTTGTATCTGGGGTTTATAATAACTGGGCACTCGAGTCATAGCTATTTTCCGCTTGAAAGGACATTTGAACTCCAAAAGAATTAAATTATTATCTTTGTCAAGATAATAGCCGTCAGGACTGCATATAATTTTTCGAAACAATGGATGATCTGTTGCCAGATTGAGGGATACAGAATGGGCAAAAACTCTAGCAGAGTGCTTCTGCTCAAAAAATTTGCGAGCGATCGGTTCGAACAGATTGCCCCAGGTACAGGCCGTATTGCTATGCATGTCTGATGGCTGTAATTTTTTTAAAAGCAAGCTCTTTGGTGTTTCAAAGGGTGAAACTCCGATCAAGGCTGCAATTTCGGATGCCCCAAGAGTATTTTGTCGATAACTCACCCAGTCGGCGCTCTTTTGTTTTAGACCAGTGTTCCTCGATTTGAGAAAGTTCAAGAACACTTGTGTTGTCGTCATCATTGATATACGAAGGGAAAGTGTTTATTCAATTGGTAACGCTAGAGCATTGAGAATATCAGAACGAATCTCTAACATTGTTTCCTTTACTGGAGTTGTATCTGAAACCTCCCAAAATTCAGAGGCACCCTTTTCCTGATATAGTCGTAGTAGACGAATAGTTTTCACAAGCGTTTGAACATCTTCATGTGTATTCATATCAGTTCGAACATAGTCATTTGGTAGCTTAGTGATTAGTCTTGTTGGAGGTAAAATAATATTCTTGTAACGGCGGAATACAGCTTTAGTAGCCGCGCCTCCAATATCAATCGGCTTTCCCATGATTTCAACCCAGCAATGCCACGATACAAATTCACCATGTTGTTGAAACCCTTCGACCACCTTTGAAACGTATCCTGCTGCTGATAGAACTTCCACTGCAAGTATCGTTGAAGGAAGACACGCTGCATAAATACCTGCATCGAGCAGTATGTTGAAAAGCATGTTAACAATCTCTATCACATTCTCTGATAAGCCTGTTCGTGTAGAAATTGTCTCGTTTGATACCTCAAGACTGGCTATATGGTTGTTACACAAAGCTGCACTTAATTGAGGAGCCACCTCAGTTTTGTTTACATAAAAACGATTCTTTTTAAGACGTTGCCTTAAGAGCGATTTCTTACCACGACCCATCGCGATATACACAGGGTATGCATTTATTCAATTGGGCAGCACCGAGTAGTGTAGAAGAGGGTGCATCCCGCCCCGGCTCCAAAGGCCCGCGAAAACGCTTATTTTGACAACTCCCGAACGCCCATGTTAGCAGGCCCCCAGGGCGAATTGCAATGAGCCCTGGGGGCTGCTAACATGGGCGTTCGGGAGTTGTCAAAATAAGCGTTTTCGCGGGCCTTTGGAGCCGGGGCGGGATCACCCTCTTCTACACTACTCAGTTCACCAAGAAAGTAATGTCTATGTTTCTTTCGATGATTTAATGCCGTTTAAAGGGATATTTGTGTCATACCAATTTAAGAGCTGTTCGGATGCATTATAGCTGAAAATCCAACAGGCCGAAAGTTTTAGGAACGATATCCTTTTCTTAGCTTAAACATGATTTCGAATGCCTTTTCATATTGTTTGTTCGGTCCTTGCATGGACTGTTTTTGCTTATCACTGTTTGCATTGATCCAATGTGGTGCAATAGATCGTTCACGATATTGCAGTTTAAATGCTTTAATTTTTTAAGGCAGCTATTTGCCTCCCAAAATTTTTAGTTGGACGTTCTGAGAACAAAAATAGCATTTTTCATCCTTTTGAGAAAACGTCAGGTCTAGTTTTTATTGGGTTCGGAAACATCAGTTAACATTATATATTTCCGGTTTGAGAATCTGAACTTTTCATCCAATTGTAATTGGAAAATCTGAAGGCGGCATGAGCATTTCGGACAGCTATATATGGCGAAACAATTCGTTGGCAATCGCTGAAGAGATGGGTTTTACTACAGTCAAACCACGTTAATACGGACACCGCGAAAACTGTTCGTATTAATGGGGTGTCCGTGTTAAGCGGGCCTCTTAAGAATGACGCAATTTTAACGTTTCTTTGTTCTTATGGAAAACTCCAGTAAATTGTCACATCTAACCCCACCAAGACACTCAATAATTACAATGTATGTCTAAAAGACAAAAGTATATATTTAATTATAAGTTTAGTTTATGCTTACGCATTTGAGAAAACTGTAACCCTTAGAATTAGCCAAATTGTCCGTATTAACGAAGTTAATGTGGTGTCCGTATAAAGCGGGTGTCCGTAAAGACTGTACTACATTGATACTTTTTAGACAAAAGTTTTTGCTCATATTTTTTGCTATATTTTTTGCTCATTCCCTGGTTTAGTTTATGCTTACGCATTTGAGAAAACTGTAACCCTTAGAATTAGCCAAATTGTCCGTATTAACGAAGTTAATGTGGTGTCCGTATTAAGCGGGTGTCCGTAGAGACTGTACTACATTGATACTTTTTAGACAAAATTTTTTGCTCATATTTTTTGCTATATTTTTTGCTCATTTCCTGGTTTGCTTCCATCTTTGTCTGCAAAAATTTACATTTTAATATACCGGAGAGTAATTTTAACTATTATGTTTGCCAAATTTTCAGTTTACAAGAACTGCGCTGAAGTTTACCAGTCCGGTAATAGGAACAGTGGAGTGTACCAAATTGATCCGGATGGTTTTGGCAAATTTCAAGTGTTCTGTGATCAGAAAACAGCCGGTGGAGGTTGGACGATGTTGCAAAAGAGACAGGACGGCCTTGTTGATTTTTACCGGGGATGGGACGACTACAAAAGAGGGTTCGGTAATCTGAACGGCGAGTTTTGGCTCGGGCTGGATAAAATCCATCGCCTGACTGCAAGCAGCAGTGACAAGCTTCGTGTCGACTTGGAAGATGTCAATAGTAAAACTTCATTTGCAGAATACAGCTCGTTTGATGTGGCAAGCGAGAGTTCCAAATACAGGCTGAATTTGGGAGGTTTTACGGGTAAGTTAACTTCTGCTGATACTAGAGTGATTGTAAAATGCAGGGTATTTTTTTCCAAGGAAAAATATCAGTTATCGCAAAGGTCACAGAAAACGCCGAGTTTCGCAATCATCAAACAATACAATTGCCTACACAATTGAACGAATTCATTTTGTTTGATAGCTGGTTGTATCACTGAACAAACACCCTCCTCGAATGCCCCGGCGACAACAGTAGTTTATTTGAAGAAGATAAAAACATTTAACTATTTAAAAAAAGAAGTATTTTATTTGTTTCTTTTCTCAGGCACCAGTGGAGATTCTCTCAGTTATCATAATGGTCAATCATTTACCACCAAGGATCGTGATAATGATAACAACGGCGGCAACTGTGCTCAGAATCATAAAGGCGCCTGGTGGTACAATCGGTGTTACGATTCCAATCTGAATGGTGTATTTGGCCGTACAAACAGTGAAGGAATCAAATGGAACATAAAGCCAAGCTCCATGTCAAACGTCATTAAGAGGTCTGCGATGAAGATTCGTCCAAATGGTTTTTAAGACAGTTCTGTGTCACGTAAACTTTGTTTTTGTCGCATATTTCTCCGAACTTTAGTGACAATGAGTCTGTAAGGTGCTCCTGCTTCATTTAAAATACTACATTTTTTAACCAGCAAATATTTATAATTAATACCAAAAGCGAATTTTCAACTGTTAGCACATCATTCACCAAACACTTAAATGTCATGTAACGAACATATACTTCAGTCTGGAGATATACAGTTTGTAAAATGCGCTACGTACTTATACGGTAATGTAGGACTTCAGTAGATCTCCATTGATAACGAGAGCCTTGGGGGGGGGGGGGGGGGGGGGGGACTCCCATATAAAAATGACGGGGGTGCTCGTCAGAAGGTTTCGAAAGACCCCTAAAAGGTACCAGAATCTCGTTTGATGAGTATGGTGCAAAAGAAGTTTTACCCGCTAGAGGTACCAATTGGTGGTGATTTTCAATTTTCTTACCCTAAGCGGCACCAAGCTACAAATTTTGACCCCTAAAAGGTACGACGAGCACCTCCGTCATTTTTATATGGGAGTCCCCCCCCCCCGGGAGCGCACCTAGTATCAGTTCTTTTAAGGCAGGAATTACTGTCTTTCGGTTTAATGCGAAATAAATTCGAGTGATAACAAAAAGCTATTTGTAAATTGGCTATGAAGATAGCTCTTAAAATGGGATTGCTATAATAAAAGCTATTAGTAACAAAGGACTTGTGTGGTGTTTTCTGCTGTACCGCTCATCCAATCGTTTTGGCCATTGAATCAAGTAATGGCGGCAAACCGAAGCTGAACTTTGCGTTTGAAATAACTCGTCCTCCAATTGGAATTTGAAATTAAAATTTGGCATGGGAAGTGTTCAGCACTTCTAGTTTCCAAAACTGAAGAGAAAGGGGGAATGCAGAAATAAAGATCATAGTAGCGTTACCAGTGGCACTCAGCCTCGAAAGGCACTAACTCAAAACGTTCCTTGCGTGCATGATCTCATGGTCATAATTTTATACCAATGAGAAACTGGGTAAGTTCATGTTTTTTCTTTTTTTACGACGAAGTCAAGTCAAAGAGGATCATTTTATCAGGAAAATTATGTAATAAAAAAGAGAGACCACCGTGGTCGTTTAGGAGAAAACAACCACTTATTCATTTGGTCAACTTCGGACTGCGCGAGCTAATGACGAAAGAAATTAGGCGTAGTAGTGATGCGCAATGCAATACTAAGAAAACATTAAAAAGTTTAAAAATAATGAAAACAATTTAGGGTGACAATTGCCAGCTACCAATATTTAAGATATCTCTATCACCCCTTTAGAAGTCAATAGAAGTGGTCTTGGCAAATAAGCTGACAGTCACCACACAATGAGACTTAACCAACGCTGCCATTTGATGACCATTCAAAGTCAGGGATCTTTCTGTTGCTGTCTTCACAATCCGCAGTATAGTTTCCTGCTTTAAATGTCAGAAGGAAACATGGGTCAAACACGGGAAGATTTTATAACAGCAAGATATGTTTTGTGGGCGCACAATGAAAAACCTTTCATGAAAAGTAACAAGTTGATCGTTAGTGGTTGCGATGACAGTGCAAACCGAGAATCTCTGGATTGTCACTCGTTTATTGATCTCTGATCAGTTGACCTAATTACAAGCTATGCGAGACGTTTTGTGCTAAAGCTGGGTTATAGCTAAGTCGACATAAAAGCCTTTCCTTAGAAGGTGTGATTGACGGAAGGAATCCCTTGCCAATCCATTACTTAAGTTTCTTCTTTAAAGTACCACTGGAGCTACAACCTTAGCGACGTTAGTCTTGCTTTGTAACTGTGTATACAAGACAGAAAGAGGTGAATAACAGAGTTAAATGACCATAAGAGTTAAGATAACAGCCAAACCTTATCTTCTGTTTATCTAACACTGCTGAACTAGACAAAGTAAATCTTGGTGGTGGTCTCAATATTTGGTTAAATAAGGGAAGCTGTCTCAAAACTTAATTCCTATGTGCCAACCCGTGTTGATCTCATGATCAGCACGGTCAAGGTTGCTAAATTTATAACGTGAACTAAACCTGTCGATTTAGCACAATCGTTGAAGTGTGTCGAGAATTACGAACGCCAAAATAACATGAATTTCACTTCCTAACATGGTAACTGAAAATAGTAAAATAGAAAATTAATGCAGAATTTGATTAGGATAAATCTGGAAAGGAATGTAAAGTTTAAATAGGATGATCATTAAATGTACATTTTTCCATGAATATAATTTTGTTTATCAGTTGTATTAATCGTATCAACAATTTCCTTGAAAATGAAATGATATTAAAAAAACTGAAAATTATATGCCTATCCTAATCTTCACGGTACGGAGTTACAAATGCTCAAGGAAATGAGCAAGGAAATGAGCAAAGAAATGAGCAAGGAAATGAGCAATGATACGAGCAAAGAAATGAGCTATTTCTGGACTGTTCTCTGTTATTTCCTTAAACTATTTATCACGATTAATATCAAAGTTGGCTCGCGCGATTGCAACTGAGCTGCCCCAAAACAGCAATGATACCTTAAAGATACCACCCATTTTATGATCTTCATAGAACAAACCAAAGTATCATTACGATACAATTTTGGTATCTATGGATGTAACAAGCTTGTATACAAATATTTCACAAGAGGAGGGAATTACAGCAGTATGCAGGGCATACGACCAATTCAACAACAACAACCCTCCCATCCCGTCCCACTATCTCAAAGTAATGATCAACCTTATCCTCAAAGAAAACTCGTTCAAATTCAATGGAGAATTTTATCTCCAAATTCATGGGAGAGCCATGGAACAAAAATGCAGTAGGCAGCATTTGCCAATATTTTCATGGCAAACATTGAAACAAAAATACTGAGCCAAAGCAAAATAAAACCAACAGTATGGAAACGTTTCATCGATGACATTTCCTATTTCTTGAACAAGCAAAGAAATTCCATCCCACAATAAAATTTACAGCTAAAATTTCACAGATGGATATTACATTTCTTGACACTGTTGTATGGGAAGGAAAACGATCCCAACAGGCGTCTATCCTTAACATAAAAAATCACTACAAGCCGACTGAGACATTTCAGTACACACACTATACCTCCTGTCAACCACCAGGTGTCAAGAGAGGTTTTATCAAAGAAGAAGCCATCAGACTTCTACGAACAAATTCCTCGGAAAACAACTTTCCAGGAATTTCTCAATCGATTTAGAACACGCCTTGAAGCGCGTGGCTATCAAAAAAATTGAAACATAAGAAAAAGACCTGCTAGCAAATATCACCATTCGTCATGACATATCACCCAGGAGTCTCAAAAAATACTGATGCAGAAATGGAGTTTTATTCAAAATCAACAATGCTGAAAACAATTTTCAAAAATCCTTCTATTATATCATATAAAAGAGGAAATCATTTAAAGACATGCTCGTAAGAGCTAAACTTTGAAGGCAAACTAAGAATGAGTCGCTAACACAAAAGCACAGTAGGAGGTCTGTGTAGGCTTGTCACGTTATTTTAAACTACTGTACATGGAATTTAAATATCTTAACGACGAAACGACCCCCCCGCCCGTCTACGACCTACATGCTTAGCCCCAAGATAAATCAAAAGCATACCCGTACAGTAGGAAGTCTGTGTAGGCTTGTCACGTTATTTTGGACTACTGTAGATGGTATTCAAATATCTTAACGAAGAAACGACCCTCCCCCCTTAAACGAAGAAACGAATCACTTCTACGACCTGCTTGCTTAAGCCCCAAGATAAATCACTTCCATTAAGGAATATGTATTTTATTGTCCGTTCGCATGTCCAGGCAGATAAAACTGATGTCATCACGATCACGTACAAAAATAATGTATATAACTTTAACCCAGTTAAGCTTTTCCTTCATTTGAAGCAAGATGTCCGGAGTGCATTGTGTTCCGTTGCACTTTTGGTTAATACTTTTTACTTTCGAGCTGCTCGCCCACGAAAGTCAAGGTAAATGGAAACAGCATTTAATTTTCAATTTTATTGTAGACTAGACATTTTAAAATGTCGTTAATTAGTAGTTTTGTGATGCGGTTAATGTCATATTTATAACCGAACGATTTGGGGGTGGGGCGCACACGGAAAGAGGAAATTTTACGTCCTTTACACCTGCAGTTCCTCGATAATTAGTTAATACGAATTGCCGTTATCTTTTATCCAGCTTGTATGTTTTCTCTTTCCTTCACAACAGCCAGTTTCAAGGCAGGAAAAATCAATGTAACCACAGCCAGCCCAGGGCTTTTCGCTTGTAACCATGTTTCGTTTCCAGAACCTTTCTCTGGAGGGCAGGAAATTAAAGTTCTCGCTTCATTTGGTCACTCAGTTAAGAAACCAACTCGTGGTGACGGTGCTGTCATTTGGGTGGAGTCAGAAGATAAAAATCAATTCAAAGCGTGTGTTGTTGAGTAAAGCGACGGCTCAAATAAAACTGCGGAGATCAACTGGGTTGCGCTTCAATCTGCACCTTCTGGAACACAAATAGGAACCACTTCCTTGGACGCTTGGACTACTGGAACAGAATGCAAAAGGATCGACTTCCAAAAGGTTAGTTCACGTCCATTTTCATCAAAAGCTTATGGTAACATGAAAGTTTGAGGCGTGGTAACCTTAGGGGCGGACCATTAGAAATTTTGGGAGGGGGGTGACAATTACCAAAAAAAAATCCTGCAAAGGAATATTGTCTCCAAAAAAATTCCTGCAAGCAGTTGACCATAAAAAAATAAAATCCTGCAAGCTAACTGACTATATATATATATATATATATATATATATATATATATATATATATATATATTTATTTATTTTAAACTGGAATATATGAGAGTATGCTCTCTGGTAGTCAAATTCATCAAAAAGCAACTTCAGGTTGACTCAAATGCTGTCAAAAATTACCTGCATCAAAGTTCTATCTGGCACATGTACCAATATCTTAATATAACCAAAACCTTGTTTATGTACATATTTGATAACACTGTAAACATCATCAAATATGTAACCTACACGCAAGTATTTTTTAAATACATTACAGATTGACCAACCGTCCCGATTTCGTCGAGATTACCCCGATTTTGTGAAAATGAAATTCTGTCATTTTCGTCAAATTCTCATAATACTTACTATACAAAAAGACGAAATTGCGTTTTCTTAACTCTGATATCCAGATAAACTAAAGAAACAGCAAGAAATATAGGCACGCAGGCACGCAGGAACGCAGGCACGTAGGCACGCAGGCACGTAGCCATGCAGGCACGCAGGCATGCAGGAACGCAGGCACGCAGGAACGCAGGAACACAGGCACGCGTACGCAGGCACGCAGACACGTAGCCATGTATGCACGCAGGCATGCAGGCACGCAGGCACGCAGGAACGCAGGAACACAGGCACGCAGGCACGCAGGCACGCAGGCAGGCAGGCAGGCAGGCACGTAGGCACGTGGGCACGCAACCACGTAGGCACGCAGAAACGAAGCCACGCAGCCAGGTAGCCACGGAGCCACGCAACCACGCATGGACGCACGCAGGAACGCAGGCACGCAGGCACGTAGGCACGTAGGCACGTAGGCACGCATGCACGCAGACACTTAGCCATGAATGCACGCAGGCACACAGGCACGCGGGCACGCAGGCACGCAGGCACGCAGGCACGCAGGCACGCAGGCACGCAGGCACGCAGGCATGCAAGCACGCAGGCACGCAGGCATGCAGGCACGCAGGCACGCAGGCACGCAGGCACTTAGCAATGCAGGCATGCAGGCATGCAGGCACGCAGGCACGCAGGCACGCAGGAGCGCAGGAACGCAGGAACGCAGGAACACAGGCACGCAGACACGCAGGCACGCAGACGCGCAGGCACGCAGGCATGTAGGCACGGAGCCACGCAACCACACAGCCACGCGTGGACGCACGTAGGCACGCAGGAACACAGGCACGCAGACACGCAGGCACGCAGGCACGCAGGCACGCAGGAACGCAGGCACGCAGGCACGCAGGCACGCAGCCACGTAGGCAGGCAGAAACGAAGCCACGCAGCCAGGTAGCCACGGAGCCACGCAACCACACAGCCACGCAACCACACAGCCACGCATGGACGCACGCAGGCAAGCAGGTACGCAGGCACGCAGCCATTAATTTCCCTAATTTCCATTCATTTCTTTCGTTTTTCATGTTTATTCATATTTTAATAATTTTTTTATTTGTGTCTTTTTTTTTTCTTCGTGTCTTCTCTAAAGTATAGTTTATGTTTATTTTCCAGCGATTCTTGTCTTCACCAACCATACTTGTGACTCCTAGTCACAAGATTGTAGAGAGACCTCAAGACGCAATGGCCGCGTGGGTAGAGGACTTGACCGAGGACAGTTTCAAAATTTGTCTCAGAGAAGTTAAGATTTTCGACGGTCTGCATAAGAGCATAAAAATTGTGAGTAAAGTATTCAATATTATTCTCTATCTTATAAATAACGTTTCTGCATGGTTATAATACATATTGTTCCTAAAGAAGACCCGAAAGCAGTAAAACAATAATGCTTATTAATCAGACAACTCCAAATATTGGTCAGAAAAAGCTTGTTGTCTGTGGAACCACCTCACTTAGCTGTAGCAATTTTCTTTTCATGTTTATAAACAAAATGGTTCCATCTTAACAACAACGACAATAACAAAAACAAGGCAAATAATGAAAGATGACGCTTTCGATATTACTGATCCTTGCAGTATGCAGGACGCGTGTCGTATATGAACCTAGTATATGGCCTTGCTTGCTATAGTCTCTTGTAGCTCAGTGGTTAGAGCATCCGACTGGTGTAGGGAAGGTCAGAGGCTCGATCAGAAAGTCAGATGTTTTCGTTGTCCCAAACTCGTGACACTATGAACATTACAGCTTCTACAAAAACAACAACAACAACAACAACAACAACAACAATAACAAGAGCGATAACAACATACCAAAAAATTGTCCGCTGAAAGGCGACATTTGCTCCGAGCGTGCACGTTACTGAAATGAACTATTGCCCATGCGCAGTTGAGCTCGAACGGCCTGGGCGCTAGTCCGCGCAAGTCACCAAGATACAGACTTATAGAAGTCAAAATGGGTTCAGTTGAAGCATATTGCACTGAAAAAATGGCAAAATGACGGGATTTTTTTCGTGTGGATGTTGACATTACGCCAATTAAAATGAGTTATACCGTTAAAAGCGATGACCGCGCGGTTGAACTCCATTCAAGCCTTTACGTGACATTGGTCAATTCAAGGTCAAAATGACGGGACTTTTTTTTAAGTTATTAAAATATTTTACCGTTTCCAGATAGAATAATAACCTAATTACTAGAATCCGAGTATGGATTTCCGAAAAGTAATTCATAAATGGGCGAAAGTTTGATTTTTCCTTCAAAAATTGGCGTTTTGCTGTGATTTTAAGGGTCAAATTGGGGTCTGGGGACGAGTTAAAAAATTAGACGCAAATGTCACCCAATTTTTTGCCATGCGGCGGTAAGGTGTCATTCAGCGGAAGTTAAATTTATGTGTCACTTGTAGGCTGGACATTTTAGCAGATGAAAGATAAGGCCAACATCGCGGCCGTGGTTCAAAATGTTTATGAATCGCCTAAGAATATAGAACGTAAATTTCTAGGGATATAACTAGGGATGGGATGTGATCTCACCCAATGCGAAAACAAAGGAAATAATGAAAGAAAGTTAACTTTCTAATTTATTTTGATTGTTTCTTATAGCACTGGATGGCATATACTAACTTGAAAGTTGAAAACTTTACTTTGACCAAAAGTGTTTTGTTTACGAACAACAACTCGCCATCTCAGCAAGACAAGTATGTCCTCTGTCAGGTAAAGTCTAAATATTTGTATTACAAGGATTTTTCTTAGTCAGCTTGATTTTCTTTTGCAATGAAATTAATAGTCTTGGAGAACTCTGACCTTGACTCTGCTGCTCAAACTCTCTTGTCGCTTACAGAATTCAAATGGCGTGTGTATGTGTGTTTGTTGGGGGTGGGGGGGGGGGGGGGGATGGGGTGGTTGTCAGTTTCTCTTTTCTTGTTTCACATAGACATTCGACAAATGTACTGTTTAACAATGAATTTTTTTATGAAATCACTCCAATTATCCAGAAAATAATAACATGCTAAGAATGGCAGGTTTAATGAGTGATACCTTTCATCTTACAGACAATCAATTTCACAGATCCATTCTTTGCTCCTCCTGTGTTAAAATAATAACATGCTAAGAATAGCAGGTTTAATGAGTGATACCTTTTATCTTACAGCCAATCAACTTCACAGATCCATTCTTTGCTCCTCCTGTGGTAGTGGTGACACCAAAACGCAGTAACTACAACAACAGTTCGCGTTTGTCGGGATCTGGATGTAACGCAGTTACCGCCTGGGTTGAGGTAAGAGGAACTTTCCCTCCTTCTCATTCGTCCTCCTTCATGGGACATTCAAGGGTCTATATGCGCTAAAAGGAGTATTTTTTGTTGGAATTCGATTATTTTTGCGTGGTGGGGAGAGGGGAGATATTGTAGGAAACTTTGTAAATCAAAATCCCTCATAGTAATTTACACATAAATTATAATTTACACATAAATTTGACAGAAGTTTGTTAGTGAAAACTTGTAGTCATTAACGGAAGAACCCATAGAGTCCAATAAGTTTTAAAGACTGCGAATTTTGAAAGTTCTCCCTAAAAGGGCCCATTGGGTTATTTTGGGGGTTGGAGGGAGATCTTATTAATGGATGGAATTCAATTCGGAAATTTGATGGGAATTTTTTAAAGTTTAAATATAAAACAAACGCGCGTTTTAACACTTACTTTGTAATTTTAGGACGCATCTACAACAGACGCGGAGATTTGTGTCAGAAACTACGACACTACGAACAAGGACGCAATTGAAGTCGATTATTTGGTTATTGGAGGTAGGTAAAAGAGGCAAAGGAAAAATAACTACTAATCTTAGTATTAGTATCTCGCGCGGTTAATCCATACAGGAAAGTGTGCCAGAAGTCGTAGAGAGAGAACTAATGTTTTTATTACTAAAACGCTATTAAAGATATGGACGATTAAGGGATGAACAGCTTTTGTCCGCAACGTATTTCAGATCCGCAACAACACCTTTCGTTCTATACGACGTCCCCCCCCCAACCCCCGCCGCTCGAACAGCGCCCCCTACACAGCTTCAATTCTTTTCTCTTCAAGGGAACATTTTATTTATTTTGAGACAAATAATAAGTACTTTACTTTGTTTTTAACACAATCTTAGACTTGGATCCCTGTTTGGATGTAATCTGTGATTATCACGGTCTGTGTAAGGCCTTTGGACCGTACGATGCTCGTTGCGTGTGCGTGGACAGTTGTCCTTCCTTCCAAGAACCAATATGCTCCTCAAATGGAACGACTTATGACAACAAGTGTCTGTTCGAACAGGAAATGTGTCTGTTACAATTGAACTACACAGTGCAACATCCTGGGAGTTGTGAAGGTAAGCATTAGCATTGTAACGTCTGATATAATACTTTGAAAAAATTTCGTGTGTTTACAGATAAATGGTCCATTATTATCACAAAGTATGTTGAAAATTATCTTAGGAAAAACTTTTGGGAAGGAAAAGATCTTGAACATCAATAAATGTATATGCTAACAAGTTATTTGCCTTGTTCTGATAATTCCATTGTGGCCTTTATGATTGATGCTATTTTTCACGACAATGTTTCTTCAATTTGGTATATACAGTTTCATGTAGCAGTTTTGTGTAGCGAGATAACACTGGTCACTTGTCAGTACTCATTTGAGTTTTATTCGATTTTATAGGGTTTCCCTTTCAGCGCGGTCGGCGTCACATGCCTCATATACCATCCCTGGGATACTCTCATTGTGAAGTAATTCGTTTTCGACCTTTCGTCTTCTATCCTGACAAACTCATCGATGTGCAGATAACTGTCAATCACATTGATACCAGTGATAAGTCCTATGTCCATGATGCCGCTGTGTCATGGATTGAAGATGTGAGTTACGATCGATTCACTGCGTGCGTGATGGCGGCAGGCTTTAACGAGCGCTAAGTCCAGTGCTAACGTGTCAATAGACTGGATGGCTTATCAGGGAGCTCCAGTGGGTGGAGTTGCTGGTGAGATAAGCATATCGCAGTGGTGGACTGGAACGACTTGTGAGACGGTAAATTTCCCTTCGGTGAGTAATGTTCTTTCCTTTCTGCTTTCTTTATCTACCTGACATTTATTTTTAAGCGTTCCTCAGTTAACCCCCTAAAGTGCTGCCTAAGATGTGTCATTTCATTTCACTAAAGGCTTCAATCACCAGAGTTTTAAAAACTAAATGCAATTTTGAAGGCAAGGACCAACGTAACAAAACAGAAGCACCGGATCCAAATTGAGGATCTAATCAGCTATAAATAATAGCAATAAACGAAAAAAAGCAAGGCTGATTCGACAGTGAAGGAATATAATGATATTTATCCAATATTTCAAAAGGCAAGGCCTTTCTTCTTCTTCAGAAAGAAAGAAAGAAAGAAGAAAGGCTCTGCCTTTTGTAATATTGGATAAATTTCATTATATTCCTTCACTGTCGAATCAGCCTTGCTTTTTTTTCGTTTATTTTTAAAAACTACCCTTCAAATAGTTCAGTGCACCCCGGCAATTTTACCTTCCTTCGCCTGGCCGCATAAAAGTTGTATTTGTTCTTGAAGCAAGAAATAATTAATAATATTACAGCTTGCACAACACGCCATTGATTGAATGAAATGTTGTTTGCTTGTCTATCATCAAATGATTTATGCACGCAAGGAATTGCGAAAACTACCGATCGACAGTTGAAGAAATAACCGCAAAATAATGTGGGATTTAGAATAAGCGGAAACAAAGGACCTGATGTCCAATACTGAGGTGATATGACTGCATTTTGCACGAATAAAATCGGTGAACAAAGAACTGTTGGAATAGGAAAAGTAATCATGCATTCTAATCTTAACTGTTTGAGGGGTAATTTAAATACTCCTTCTTTGTTTGTAAAACCATTCGGCCGTGGTCTCGTCCTTCTATTTTTTGTGTGTGCTTGTTTTATGGAAACTCGATGACACACTCGTACTCGTTTATAAAATATTACTTTTACTTTTTTCGTTCTGAACAGGGAAAGTTTTCAAAGGAACCGTCAGTTTTCGTTACCGCAGCACATTACCATGCAGGACTGAAGAGCGACGCTGCTAGTATTTGGTTAGAGGACGTCACACAATCTTCCTTCAAAATGTGCTTGAGGGAACTGCAAAACTACGCAGGCTCTCACGAAGATATCTATGTTGTAAGTATTACAGTTTTCTATGTCGAAGAGCTCTTAATTTGCAACCTAACTTTCACACACGCGCAAATGGATTTTCAAAGGTTTTGGGAAAGATTGTGAAGGGAGTTTTTTTTTTTACAAAGAAATGCATGAAGTGAAAAAACCCAACTTACAATTTCTCGAACCACAGCTACATTTCTCTGTTTGTGTCGTTCGGAATTTGGAGAAGACGCTATTTTTAAAAGTTTGAAAATTTTAGATTAATCAAACAATGATTTTGAATCCCCGCCTCCCTCCCCCTACAGACATCGCGCAAATTGTGGCGCGAATGGTTAAATTTCATACTGCTATACAATCACGATTATTTTTTCTTATCTTTTTGTGTAGAGCTGGCTAGCATATTCGTCCCTTCATAGGCCTCTGTTTTCAGAACACGCTTCGGTTTATTTTGCAAACTTACAATCTCCTGCGGTGGATTACAATAATGCCTTCTGCAAGGTCAGTAGTTTCTATTTCTTGTTGTTTTCTGTTTCTTGTCTTTCTGTTGAAGTCAAATCGCAGTTTGAATGGCTTTTAAAATAACTTCATCAATGAAACATCTGCTCATTTTTTAACAATAAATTTTGTGATTTTTTTAGGATATTTACTTTACTAAGGTGTATACAAATGCCCCAAGCGTTTTTGTATCAGCGAATCACACCTCGAATGGCGGAAATCGGGACCCCATGCACAATTCCATAACCGCTTGGGTTGAGGTAAGTTCACAGTGTTGGATCATGGTAGAATTTTCATTTTGTCAAAAACAAATGAAGTTGCCTTTGGTCATCAGTTATAGCTTTTGCTTGATCTTATACTTCTCGATTTGATGATTTTTATCCATTCTTAAATTTAATAAAATTCGAAGATGGTCAAATATCAGTAGCGGTTTTAGCTATCAAACTATAGAGGTAACGAAGTCAAGAAGGGCAGTTTAATTGTGTAGATGGAACTAAATCTACAAACTGAGAATAGTATCCTTCTTGCATAAAAGACACATTCGTACTCAGATGAAATATAGTATGCGTAAAAAAAAATGATCCAGCTTTCTAAGCCAAGCTGAAAGAGCTGAGCTCAGGGGTGTCAGCAGTATCGCAGTCCACACGAATTTTTATGGTTGAGTGCTCCTGTGGAAATGTTGTGTACGGCCAGTTTTTAACGAGGCATTCTTTATACCGTTATTTATATTTGCATAATCATAACGAGTATTACACGTATAGCTAATCACCATCTGTGTTCTTAATCAAATCATGATTATTTACCTGCATTTTGTTCTGCAGTACATCAACACGACAGGAGCCCGAGTTTGTTTGAAGGAATTGTACGAGTCAAAGTATGACCCGCTCTCAATATCATACACTGTCTTGTCAGGTAATCAAGCGGTTTTAACATGGTCTAATTTCTGATAACCATTTTATGTGGTACATAGCTGTGTTAACAGAGATTTTACTGACAGTCTAAAGGGAAAGAACAAGTTAACACAAAAACAGTGATGTTGCTATCGGTCTGAAAATTCACCATCACTAAATTGAAATATCATAGATTGTTATGTTATACTACTGATATCAACCTCTAATTACTATAAATAAGCCAGAAATCCAACGATTTTGCTTGAGCTGCCTTGCTGCGCCTTGCCGCGCGTTTGTCTTTGCCAGTAACTCTGGTCACTTTCGAATTAACGATTTTTTATAATTTTTCACTCCGTTACTTTTGTTAAATTATTTTTTGTTTAATTTATTTTTATTCTTGCAAAAAAGTGGGCGGGGGGGGGGGGAGGCGCTAAAGCCCCCCCCAGCCCCTCCCTCTGCGCGGTTCCTGAACAAACGATTGCATACAAGGAAGGCACACACGCCGGCCATTTATATTCCTTAGAAAAATATAGGTATTGGGAATTGCAATAAGAGGAATTAGTACATGTCAGATTGACTAACATAAACACTAGATTATTGAGCATTACACCGCCCGATTTGTTTGTTACAAATATTGAATTTCCTGATTCGTTGTTGAGACGTCTTGAACACTGAAAATCAGTTACGAATGGAGGAATGAATGAATGAATGGAGGAATCTTCCGTGAAATTAGTAACTTTGCTGAATCTAACGTAAAGGGCTGTAACTACATTGTTTTCCTTTTACATCGACAGATATATGCCAGCCAGGTTGGAGTTTCTTTGGCGGTTACTGCTACTTTACAAGTCCCGCATGCGCCACATGGCTGACCGCTGAATCAAACTGTACTGCAATGAGCTCGAATCTGGTGACGATTCATAGTCAAGAAGAAAATGTTTACGTACAGCACAGGCACCACGGAGAAAGATCTTGGATTGGACTTAATGATCGAAGCGTGGAGGGCTCTTTTGTGTGGACGAACAAAAAAATTAGCAGTTTCAGGTACTGGGCTCCGCAACAACCAAACGACTGGAAAAACGAAGACTGTGTGCACACTCTTGGCGTGAAGCATGGGTACACTTGGAATGATGTACCGTGCGATAACTGCTACAACTTCACTTGTTTTACAGGTAATAAGCATATCCAGCATTCTCGCGATTTCGTTTGGCTGATTCAATCATTACAACTTTAAAGTTATGCCTTACCCTTAAGAGGAACTAAAAAATATTTTTTTACCAGAACTTGAAAATTGAATATATATGCCATTTAAGTTGACATAATCTATCCATAGCAAAACCGTAGAAGAGACTTCAATTTTTTTTGCTGGGAATGCATGCGTCAGAGGTCAAGTGGAAGTGGAAGTGTAAATTATTCCAAGTAAATTATGAATGGCTACCGACACTGTGGACAAAGACCGATTTATCAGGCCCACAGCTTTAATGAAAGAAAAAGTAGAAGACCAAAAGACCGTTGGGACACTTAACAAAATACCAACCAGCTACAAAGTCTTTTTAAAATGACAATTTATTGCTCACTTTCTTGAACTTCTCCCCAATGTTCAGATATTGCGGCTCAGTTGGATGCGGCGTGGTTAGGGGTGGGGGGTTTGGTAGTTGGCAGTGAAATCAGGTTCATTTCTCCCTCTGCGTAGTTATACTGAGGCCGTAACCAGAGAACCCGTTGGAATCTTCTCTCTGGTCACTTGTGGAATGACTCAGATAATGGTCTTGCGCAGATGCATGTGGTCAATCAATCTCCACCTCTAACGTTTCACTGCAATAAAATGTAACAAGTAGCCGGTTACAGCTTCACAAGTGGGCCGCTTGGTCCCAGTTTTCATACTTAGTGGACGGCGGACTAGTTCAAATAAAGCAAATTTTGTTTTTAAAACGATGAACTTAAAAAAAACATGTCTCGGCGTGACATACATAGACATTGTGTAAAATGAGAAAGAACTGGATGACGTTATGCATGAAGTGACTTCGCCACGTCACCCAGGGAAAACATTTGCATTTTGTTAAGTGGGCACAGCCATGTATGGCAACGGCCCACTTAAGAATTAAATACGTTCAACGATTTGCAGTGATTCTCAGTAGATATACGACCCAATTATGTACTATTGAAAAAATCTCGTCTCTCTCTCGTCTTTTCTACAGTAAGCATTTTTGGTTTAAACTGACAGTTTTCTTTTTTACCAGACTTGGACGAGTGTACTACTAACTCTCATACGTGTGACGTCAATGCCACTTGTCAGAATACCGTAGGATCATACACCTGTGCATGTAAAGCTGGTTATACAGGAGATGGACAAACCTGCAGTGGTAAGAAAGCCAGGAAAAATATTCATTGAACCATTAGCTCTCGATGACGTTTCTGTATTTTAATTAGCAAAATAGGAGTAGAAATTAAAATGACACTTTATGCCATGAAGAGGTTATTTATGCATATAGTGTCCTATTTCACATACCTTTTATTTGCTTCGTACCTGCTCTCACAACTGTGATACAGTAAAAACCCGCGTGTAAGAACCCAATGGTTTAAGAACCTGCTGGCAGAAATTTTTCCATTTTAGTACCCAAAAATATAAGAACCTGTTCAGCCAAGCAAGATTAAGCAGGTTCTTATATGTGGGTTACTGGGATAAACCATGATTTTAATCAAGGAGTTTGACTTTGAGATTGCAAATTTATATTACAAAAAAATACCAAAATGTAATTACAAATAAAAGTATGTAAGACATGTAATTTCTGCAACAAAAAACAGGTTTATATAAAGTACATTGTCTTCATGGACTACATATACATTCTGTAATCAGTTTTGTTAGGCTTTTTTTATCATAATACAGTTGTGAATAAATACTGTATGTTTAAGGACCAAACCCAAGTTTATTTATTTTTCTGGTAATCTACAACTACTGTACATCTCCTTCATAGAAATTAAGAACCTAATTAAGAACCTACTAAGCCTAAATTGCCAATAACTACCCCAAAATACAAGAACCTATTTTGCCAGACTTAAAAAATGTAGGTTCTTACACGCGGTTTTTTGCTGTATTGGTTTTGTTAATCCAGCCTTTCGTTAATTGTTCTGTTCTGATCTGTTTTGTTTGTCAAGCAATCTTAAATGAAGGACTTTAACGGCTACGGAAAGAATATAAGCCAGCATCTGTGACACTTACACGAACTTTCATTGCACGTTAGATGTAGACGAGTGTTCTACCAACTCACACAGCTGTGACGTCAATGCTGGATGCATCAATACCTTAGGATCCTACACATGTTCGTGCAAAGCAGGATTCACATGGGATGGAAGGACATGCACTGGTAATTGTTTTTCTTTTCTTTTTAGGGGGCTTCCAAGGGCTTAACCAAAAGCAGCTACACTAACTATTAAGAGTTTATGAGTTCTACACTAAATATCACGAGTTCTTAGCTCACGACATTTGCCAATACATATTTATGCTTATTTATCAGTTGTCACTGTTTTGGTAGTGGTGGTTGCATGGCAACAGAGCATCTAAAGATTGGCAAGTATTATCCTATAATAAACTTTTAAAGTTCACCAAATTGTCATCAGAAAATCTGAGGGCGGTATGAACATTATTTTTTGGCGAAACAATTCGCGATCGTTTGCTGCCACTGAAGAGATGCCGCTTTCCTGAGTTTTACTACAGTCAAAGCCCGTTTAGCTATAAGTTTAGTATACGCTTACGCATTTGAGAATGTAACCTTTAGAATAACCCAATGTTCGTATTAACGAAGTTAACTTTGTGTGAGTTTGGTTTTAATTAGTCTGTGATAATGTGGTGTCCGTATTAAAGTGCCTATGAAATGCAACTTTCGACCCGTTTTTTATACTAAAAAATTGAAGTCCATGTTCCACTGATTCATAATTTTCCAATTTAAGTTATGGTCAAGCAACTAAAAGTATTTGTTTGGACGTCCAAAGTTGGTCAAAACTGATCAGTATTAATCCTTGAAGTGAAACAAAAGAAATGGCAAGCTGATCCTTACGGCAGAAAAACAGAAGCAGAAGCAAATAACATGGTGACGTCATGAATTGTGCAAAAATGCGGTGTCGCTTTCAGACGCTTCAGTAATTCTCATCAACAAACCACTTTTTTAGCTATATTTTTAGCAGTTTTGCTTAGTTGGAAATGTCCTTCGACGATGAATTTTGACTACTATGTTGATTACGAAGGTCTGCACAACTGTTGACGTCACAAGTCCTAATTTGCATATTTTGGTTACTCTAGTTGTCCCATATTTTTGGTTCAAATAGGCCAACTTTGAGGTAAGAAAAAACAATTGATTGCGCGTTTGACCATAACTTAAATTGGAAAATTATAAATCAGTGGAACATGGACTTCATAGGCACTTTTAGCGGGGGTCCGTAAAGACTGTACTACATTGATACCTTTTAGACAAACTTTTTTCAATATATATACTATATTGTTTGTTCATTTCCTGGTTTGCTTCAATCTTTGTCTGCAAAAATGTACATTTCAATATACCGGAGAGTAAATTTTAATATTATGTTTGCCAAACTTTCAGTTTACAAGAACTGCGCTGAAGTTTACCAGTCCGGTAATAGGAACAGTGGAGTGTACAAAATCGATCCGGATGGTTTTGGCAAATTTCAAGTGTTCTGTGATCAGAAAACAGCCGGTGGAGGTTGGACGGTGCTCCAAAAAAGACAGGACGGCTCTGTTGATTTCTATCGTGGATGGGATGACTACAAACGGGGCTTCGGTAATCTCAACGGCGAGTTTTGGCTCGGGCTGAAGAAAATCCATCGCCTGACTGCAAGCAGTAGTGACAAGCTTCGCGTCGACTTGGAAGACATCAACAGTAAAACTTCTTTTGTAGAATACAGCTCATTTGATGTGGCAAGCGAGAGTTCCAAATACCAGCTGAGTTTGGGAAGTTTTTCGGGTAAGTTAACTCTTGTTGATTCTAGTGTGTTTGTAAAATGCACGGCATTTGTTTTCGAAGAAATAAAATATCAGTTATCTCAAAGGTAACACGCGAAGTCCACGCTACGAAGGTAATTCCGACTTTCATTAAGTAACAATTGCCTCCACAATAGCCCAATTTCGATATATTAAAATTCAACTTCAAACAAAAGACATCACCACGAGGCTTAGGGGAATAAACCATATAAATCCCTGCTGTCATTCCCCTAAGCCTCGTAGTGATGTCTTTTGTTTCAAGTTGAATTTTAATTTATCGAAATTGGGCTATTAAACGATTAATGAAAGATTTTACTCACGATTTCCACGAATGCATTCCTATTGGGGAGGGGGAAGGGAGTGGGGTGAGGAGGGGGGGGGGGGGGGGGGGTGGTCAAAGTAGAAAGTGAGAAGTGAGAACTCGTAAAGTGCGTTTTTAAAAACTGTAAATTAGGCTTCACTTTCAACTTTGCTAAATCGAATTTTCATTTTGACTTTTTGACATTCTACTTTTACATTTGCTAAATCGACTTTCGGTCCATTTGACTTTAAAGGTGCTTTAAGTTTATTATGACTGATGAAAATGCCCGTATATTATTTTGTTTGATAGCTGGTTATATTATTGAACAAACATCCCGGCCACGAAGATAAAAACATTTTACTTTTTAAAAAAAGAATTATTTTATTTGTTTCTTTTCTTAGGCACCAGTGGAGATTCTCTCAGTTATCATAATGGTTCATCATTTACCACCAAGGATCGTGATAATGATAACTATGGCGGCAACTGTGCCTCGTATTCTAAAGGCGCCTGGTGGTACAATCACTGCTACAATTCCAATCTGAATGGTGTGTTTGGCCGTACAAACGATCAAGGAATAGCATGGAGCATAAAGCCAAGCTCCATGTCACGCTACATCAAAAGGTCTGAGATGAAGATACGTCCAAATGGTTTTTAAGACAGTTCTGTGTCACGTATACTTTGTTTCGCACATTTCTCCGAATTTTAGTTATAATGAGTCTGTAAGGTGCTCCTGCTTTTTAACCAGCAAATATTTACAATAGAGGTTTTGCACGGCAGCCATGTTGCATGGCAGGAACAATAGATTCTTTTCCCTATGAGAAAGAATGTTCTTTCTAATGCAAAACATTTTCATTGTTCCTGCCATGCAACATGGCTGCCGTGCAAAACCTCTATAAATATCAAAAGTGAATGTTCAACTCTCAGCACATTATTTACCAAACACTTAAATTTCATGTAACGTTCTTCAGTCTGGAGATATACAGTTTGCAAAATGCTCTACGTACTTATACGGTAATATAGGACTTCAGTAGATCTCCAATGATAACGAGAGCCTTAGCGCACCTAGCATCGCATCACAGTGTCGACATTGATGCTCTCAGAGTTCTTTTAAGGCTGGAAATATTGTCTTTCGGTCATGCGAAATAAATTCTAGTGGTAACAAAAAGCTATTTGTAAGTTGGCTATGAAGATACTTGTGGCTCTTTTAAAAGGGTTGCTATATAGTTATGAAAGCTATTAACAGTAAAGGACTTGTGTGCTGTTTTGTGCTGTATCAGTGTTTGCCCAGAAACATGTTATATAAAACATTGTCATGTAAGGTCACTAAAACATTAAAGTCTGCAGATAAACTCCTAAAGTATGACATTTAAATGAAAGCCATTGAGCAGTACTTTCGTGAGGTGCTGTTTAATGTGATGTACACCTGGGTTTTAGTTAGTCTGTGGATAAAATCCTCATGTGTGATCATTCAAATGAAAGCTGTTATAAGAACTACTTCTTCGCTCATAAGTCGACTTGTGGGCAAGTCTCTTGGAATCTGTTAATGTTCATGTAAATCACAAAAAAGCGACAGAGCATTGCTTTCTCGTGGTTTGAAAAAAACGAAATTTGGTTCATGTTAATTTTTAATTTTGATCTTGCCTTCTTCTATTTTTCAATACTTTTTTTTAAGATTAAAGATCATTCTTAGACCTTTATTCGGAACAAACTGATTAAATTTTGAAGAAATAGTCTATATGAAGGTAATAAACGAAAAAAAGCAAGGCTGATTCAACAGTGAAGGAATATAATATATTTATTTTTTTTTTATTATTTAGCAAATTTTATTTAATTTTTCATCAAGTTACATTCACAATTACAAACTAACTACATACATACAAACGAACGGAAAGACAATACAGTACACACACACACACACACACACACACACACACACACACACACACAAAAAATGCTGCCCTTGAGAATGGAAACGTAATAGCTGAGATCGGTATTACAGCCACCAAAGGGCTCCGCTACATATTTACATCAAATACAAGAGAAACAGAAATTTGCAGCGTTGCCAAGAGTCTCAAAGTGTTTTCATAATTTTCCTTTTACATTTTACATGGGAATAAATTTACCATTAATGAAAAGTTTATCCGGCTCAGATTTACTAAAGGATACTCTTTGTTGCTTTTGCTTGGCCTCTTTCAGCTTTGGCATTTGCTTACGCCTTCTTTCAATGATTTCCTGCGGGAAATCCTGTAGCACCATAAACTCCGTCTCCTTCAGATTAAAACCTGCACGTAAAACCTTCTCGCGATCCTGGAAACGCAAAAAACGAGCCAAAATTGGCTTTGGTTTTCCACCAACTGACTTGCCAATTCGATGAACCCGCTGGATTTCAATGCTATCGCGCGGATTTTCCAGACCTAGGACCTCTTCCATAAAGCCGTAGAGAACATCTCTTGTGTCGACAGCCGTCTCTCCAGCCTCTGTCACACGAACCTCCTTCTCCGCTACGCCAAAGAATTTCAAGTTCTCTCTTCGACTATAAGATTCTAAGTAGAGTTGCTTTGTGTGTAATTCCTCAAACTCCTTCTTCCTCTCTTCGATTTTTCTGTTGAACTCCTCTACTTCGTCATTTAGGGCAGATAATCCTTTATCCATTACTTTTATTTGTCCATCCATAACACGTGCTTCGGCTTGCAGAGTTCCTACCGCCGATTCCACCTTCGCCAATCTTTTCGAAACATCGTTTAAAGTCTCCTCAATAGTGTCTAATTTTTTTAGCTTGATTAGGATTTCGTCTAGTTTGCTTCCTAAGTCATTGGCCATACTCAGGACCTCGGCGTTTTCTTCGTTCAAAATGTCGGCGTCTTTCAAACTTTCACACTCTTCAATATGTTCTACCGAACTCTTGGGACGTTTATCTGTCGGCGAGCTTGATTCAGATGAGCTAGAACTACTTCTTGCTGAAATTGTCCGCTTTAGAGATGTTAAAATTTCTTCCATAGGCAAAAACTATATAAAATTTCTTTAAATAAGCGCGGAGCTCTCAAAGATGCGACTACTCGCTACTCATCGCTCCCAGACTCCCTCATATATATTATTAATATATTTATTATAATGAAATTTATCCAATATTTCGAAAGGCACGGCCTTTCTTCTTTAGTGTATTACAAATAATGACTATGGGTAACTAGGACGTTACAATTTAAATTGAAGTATAGCGTTCAATATGATGCTATGTAACATATAATACAATGGAAAAGTAACCGTTGAAGATATAATAAGCTTCAAATTCACATGCAATTATTCCCTCGCATCTTTACTCTTTTTAGAAGTCAACGTTTCTCTTGTCAACGGCAAAATTACTACTGACCTTTACACCAAACCTACTGACAAACATCAGTACTTATCACATTCTTCATGTCACCCTATACATACCAAACGTGCTATTCCTTTTAGCTTAGCCCTCAGACTGCGCCGCATTTGCTCCACTGACGATACCTTCAAACTACGTACTGATCAACTCACTACATATCTTACCAAACGGGGTTACAATCGTCATTTCATCAAACAGGAAATACAACGCGTACACAAAATCACGCGAACCGAGGCACTTAGACCTAAGGACAGTTCCACACTCGACCAACCAGAACGTGTCCCCTTTGTCATCACTTATAACCCAGCCCTTCGTTCCATTTCATCCATTATTCACAAGCACTTCAACATCCTAGCCTCATCCCCTCGTTGTTATAATGTCTTCAAAGCTGCCCCTATCGTAGCTTTTAGACGTTGTAACAACCTTAGTAATTTCCTAGTCAAAGCCAAACTACTCAGCCTCACACAAACCCATCTACCTCTGGGTTCATATCCATGTGGAGAAAACTGTTTAACATGTTCCTACATATCTGACGGGCAAACAACCTATACATTTAATTCTACAGGTGAAACTAGACTCATCACTCAACACATCGACTGCAACTCTAAAAACGTCATCTACATGATACAATGCAATCGTTGCCACAAACAGTACATTGGTGAAACCAAACGACGACTAAGGACCGTTTTAACGAACACCGCAGAACAGTTGACAACCCAGCATAACAACATATCTGACATATCTAAGCCCATTACAGTATCAGAACATTTCCTCACTAGCGACCATTCAGCTAAAGACATAATACTCATTCCACTCGAACTTATTCATTCTAATCGTGACGCTGTACGAAAAGCAAGAGAAGCATATCTCATCGATTGAGGTAACACTCTTGGACCTCTAGGAATGAATAAAAAAGATGAAATGTAATGCCATTATTTCCGTTTATATCTACTTCTATTTATATGTTACATGTTCTTCTATTTTCATTTCAAATCTCTTTTGTAACGGTTTTGTTTTTTTAAGCTTTATATCTTCAACGGTTACTTTTCCATTGTATTATATGTTATCATAGCATCATATTGCACGCTATACTTAAATTTAAATTGTAACGTCCTAGTTAGGGACCATTCATTATTTATGCCAGAGGGTGGGCTGGCAAGATCCATCAGAAAGCAAAACAAAACGTTTTGACCCATTCCAAGTAAAAGCAAAAAAGACATGACCCCTCTGCATGTACTTTTAAAAAATAGATACCCCCCTCAAAAAAAAAAATAAATAAATAAATAAATAAATAAAAAAATAAAAATAAAAAAAGAAAGAAAAAGAGGCGATCAATCTCAAAATCTGTATATACAAAGATACAAAATGCAAGCTGATATTATTAATTGTTTGAAAGTCTGCATCACTAAAATTAAATATCCTTTTCATCTTCAGGGATATACTCTAATCAATCTCAAAATCTGTATGTGAGAACAAAGATACAAAATGCAAGCTAATATTATTAAGTGTTTGTAAGCCTGTATCACTAGATTAAATCCTCTTCATCTTCAGGGATATACTCTGCTCCCTCTCCTTCGTCACACTCCTGCTCCCTCTCCGTCCTCTGCTCCCTCACCTTCCTCTGCTCCCTCTCCTTCCTCTGCTCCCTCACCTTCCTCTGCTCCCTCTTCTTCCTCTGCTCCCTCTCCTTCCTCTGCTCCCTCTCCTTCCTCTGCTCCCTCTCCTTCCTCTGCTCCCTCTCCTTCCTCTGCTCCCTCTCTTTCCTGTTTTTCCTCTGCTCCCTCTCCTTCCTCTGCTCCCTCTTCTTCATCTGCTCCCTCTCCTTCCTGTTTTTCCTCTGCTCCCTCTCCTTCCTGTTTTTCCTCTGCTCCCTCTCCTTTCTGTTTTTCCTCTGCTCCCTCTTCTTCATCTTCTTCCTCTGCTCCCTCTTTTCCGTTTGTTCCCATTTCTAAATCCCACTCTGTTAACTTAAATTGTATACACTTCCATGCATCCTTGTGCCAATTTTCAGTCTGAAGCAGGTTGGTTAATGCAGCCTTATGCCTGTGTTGTCTTAACTTCTCTAATTCCTTTAACTGCAACATTTCTTTCGTAATGCACTGATCAGCTCCCTCCTTGGAATCTAGCTTGATGATCTTGTAGATATAAGGAATACCAGGAGAAGCGTCTAAATCATCCCTTACGTAGAATCGATAAGGCAGGCTGAGGCAGACTTCGAGGCAAATGTCAGACATGGAGAAAGAGAGGCATGGAATATTGAAGACATTTACCACACCTTAGCTACGGTAAAAGAAGAGGCTACTCTGCCGCTGAACAAGCACAAAGAATCAGCAGGTGTATCATGGATGAATTGTACGGAGGTGTTGGACTTGATTAAATCAATGCAGCTGCCTCTGGTTAAGCCTCGCTGGGAAGAATTTTCAGACGCTGGACCGGGCATAGGAGTGAGTAACTTTGAAGTAAGTTTCAGACATGCGGAGTTGGCACGTATATATTCATCTGATTATCGCCTTCGGGTTCATCGCGCCGCTGGCGATAGCAGACGGAATGAAGCCGAAAGGACAAATTCAGCAATAGGGGATGCTGCTGTAGATAGCTCTACAATCAACTGGGAATATCGCAAACGGTTCGTTGGACTTTCAGAGGACGAAATCTCATCTTTGAGTCTTCAGGAATCTGAAGAAAGGGAAGAGGAGCGAATGCGAAAAAGTGCCTGGAAAGTGGCTAATAATGAAGTGGCCGTAAGGATCGACGACGCGCCAGTCCATTCAGAACACATCAAGTGTCTTGCTTCTGAAAAATCAGAAGACGGTTTGTTTTTCGATCAAGAACTCCTGAAAGAGTATTCGTCAAAGAGCGTGGAGCAAATAAAAGACGTACCGGGTTCATCATACATCCTGAAAATATTATTGATTTCCGTGAAGCGCACTACCAGCGAGGAGAGCTCTACATGGAATTTCTTTAAGGTGACTGCTCTAAGACTTCACCCGATGGGCAGCCCTGTCCAGAATGCAAGTCAGGCGGGTGGATTAGTCCCCCGATAAGTCGCATCCCATGGCCAGTTCCAGATGCGACCAAATTGCCTGACTATTATTACAAAGATGTGTTTGAGTCTTGCAGGGGTGAAGGTGATGATTCGCGCTCTCCTGAACAAAAGAGTGTTTGACAACGGAACTTTAAAACTTGATGATGAAGAAGCAATATTATCGTTTTCTAACAAATTTATCGTGGAAAACTGGAATTAGTTATAGATCACCTTAATCTCACTACAATTGAAAGGACAAAGAACCTTCGTGCAAAGGACAGATTAGAAAACGGCAACAGAGACTGGACAAAAACGGTTCGAGGAATATAACTGGGACACTTTATGTCTCACTGGTGAAATCCAGCAGCTAAAAGTCCAAGAGCTAGAAAAGTATTTAATTTATTTTTAACTTTTACTAAAAGGCAAGAAGAATGATAAAATCCGACGGATCATCACTCGTGCTTCTAACAAACAAGGTGAAGAAATCAATGCACACATTAGTGCAGTAGTGCGGAGTCCTCAGAGATCGAAACCAGTGAGGAAGACCTGGTACCAGTTGTTCAGTTACCTCGCCAAACTCGTTCTGGACGTAATATGTGGGACATCATTTTCTCGATACTGTGACTGTTTTTTGTATTAGCTTTGAACTGTGATGTATGAACTGTTAGCCTTTCAGAGGTTCGCAACCATGTACCATTAGAGCCGAGAGCTGACCACTGAACGCATTTGTTTGAAAGTAAAACAAAAATAAAAAATAAGATAGCCCCCCTCTTTGTATGCAGATTTCCTCATGACCCCCCCTCTGACTGTCCTGAATTTGTCGTGCCCTCCCCCCCATCATTCTTGCCAGCCCACCCCATGACATAAATAATGAATGGTCCCTTACCCTTAGCCATTGTTTGTAATACCCTGAAAAAGAAAGGCCATGCCTTTCGAAATATTGGATAAATTTCATTATATTCCTTCACTGTCGAATCAGCCTTGCTTTTTTTCGTTTATTGCTATTATTTATAGCAGATTAGATCCTCAATTTGGATCCGGTGCTTCTGTTTTGTTACGTTGGTCCTTGCCTTCAAAATTGCATATATGAAGGTACTTTGTAACCTTGACGTGTGCGTTTATAAATATTTGATAACTATGTTATTTATAAGGTAGCCGGCGAAACGAAGGAAAACAGCGAATGGAAAAAAAGTGCATAATACAATCCGTCAGCACCGGCAATATTTTCCCTACAAACACTGTAAATCCCTTGCTGCATATCCCCATTAGTTGTGACCGCAATAAAGGGAAAAAAATTAATTCAGCTGAGTCATTTTGTTTTCAAACGATAACACCGTTAACCGATATACACGTGTCATACCATTGTTCTTTTACAATTCACGACAAGTTAGTATAGGTAATCATACGGTTTCAAGTTCAATTGGGATTAATTTGCACGAGTGAGTTTTTCAAAAAGCTCCAATTGCACGAGCCGCTTTACTTATACAAATTTTTTTTGCAAAACACTTTTGCATCAATTTTTTTTTATTTGTAATTTTGTGTTACACTTTTTGCACTGGTGTTACACTTGAACTGCACTACATTTAGCCAATCAGAATTGAGTATTTTTTTCATGTATATTATTATATACGGAAACCTGGGAGTGTTTACTAAAAGCACAATCATAATGACGATATTTGAAACATGAAAAACAATTTATGTTCCTCGACGATTATAGTTATTTTAGGTAAAATGTTCGAGAATTGCAATGCTGTCGAATTTAGTTTACCTTTAAAGACAGTCTTGCCTGTGTACAGCCGCCCCTTCTCCTCAGGAAAAATTGGAGAAGGGGCTCAAAAGCTGTGTGGAATACTGACGTCATAACAGGTAATATAATAAATATTTGCCCGGATGGTAAATACTGCCACTGCTGCTGCTGCTACGTACTCCTCCATTAGACTGAGAAGCCACCGTTAAAGTATTCTTTTTTATTATATAAGGACACCTTAGTAGATATTTTTTTTAGTGTGAAAAAAACTTTATTTCGAGTAATTTTATTGTACTAAACTTTTGAATAACTATTTGCACGACTTTTTATTTTCTATGCTAGTAATTATTTATTCTGTTGTGGTAAGATTTCAATAAAACATAGCATACATATCACTCATATTTCATCCGCAGTTCACATATGCGATTTTCATGTATTCATATCCATGTAGTTCACCATCATCGGGTATATCACGAACTCACAATTGACTATCTATCAATATGGCTTGGTAGCAAGGCCATGGGTTCGAATCCCTTTCAAGCCTGAATTTTTTTCAGGTTGTTTTTTCGACTGCTTAAGTTGATAGAACGCTGCGATGATCAAGTTTCACTCATCTAATACACTTTGTAAGTGCGTGCATGCACTCAATCCTATCGGTTGACTGCATATATGTCACATGGCCGTCAATCAAAGGAGAAACTTTAATTTCCGGTCAAAACGTTGTACCGTTATTATCTTGTCAATATGAAATTTTTTTACTACCCTTTTAAGTACTGAACCAAAAAAATGAAAATTTGAAGAAAAATAATGATCGATCTGAAGGTACTCTGCAGTTGTCTACTCTGTCACAACAGGTGATATAATAAATATTTGCCCGGTTGGTAAATACTGCCACTGCTGCTACTTACTCCTCAATTAAACTGAGAAGCCACCGTTAAATTGTTTTTATTAGATAAGGGCACTTTAGTAGATAACCTTTTTTTTAGTTTGAATATACTTTATTTCGAGTAATTTTGTTGTACTATAAAGCATTTGTATGACTATTTGCAATATGGCTTGGTAGCAAGGTCATGGGTTCGAATCCCTTTCCAGCCTGAATTTTTTTCAGGTTGTTTTTCCAACTGCTTAAGTTGACAGAACGCTGCGAGGATCAAGTTTCACCCATCTTATACACTTTGTAAGTGCGTGCATGCACTCAATCCTATCGGTTGACTGCATATATGTCACATGGCCGTCAATCAAAGGAGAAACTTTAATTTCCGGTCAAAACGTTGTACCGTTATTATCTTGTCAATATGAAATTTTTTTACTACCCTTTTTAGTACTGAACCAAAAAAATGAAAATTTGAAGAAAAATAATGATCGATTTGAAGGTACTCTGCAGTTGTCTACTCTGTCACAACAGGTGATATAATAAATATTTGCCCGGTTGGTAAATACTGCCACTGCTGCTACTTACTCCTCGATTAAACTGAGAAGCCACCGTTAAATTGTTTTTATTAGATAAGGGCACTTTAGTAGATAACCTTTTTTTAAGTTTGAATATACTTTATTTCGAGTAATTTTGTTGTACTATAAAGCATTTGTATGACTATTTGCATGACTTTTTTTTTTTATGCTATTAATTATTTATTTTGTTGTAGTAAGATTTCAATAACAAATGGCATACATATATAGTTTAACTTGTTTATCGAGATTGCCAGTTTTACACGCAGAGTGCACACGAATCAAGGAGGAACCGTTCTCTTAGAAGAATAATGCAGTTGAAGATAGTGGCAGTTTGGATCGCTCTTGGCTTTGCAGCGTTAGTTAAGGTGTCTCGGCAGCAAATTGAGGTCAGTGTTTTATAGCTAGTCGGCAAATAATCATGCCAGTCTGTGATTTTTGTTAGCAGTATTTGAACCCACTCGCCTGACGGAAGAAAACGGGATTCTACCTTTTGGAATGCGCTTACAAACTGTTATGCTATGAAACCTCAGCTGTTTGGGTATATAAGCACTTTTCAATCTTCTTACTTCAATCACCGATAAATCTCTGGAACACTGTCTGTAAAATATCTCATCCAACATCCGTTCCTTGCTGGGTGAACGCAATCCAGGCTTTATTGTTTAAACTGTAAACATGGTCATATTTAAGTTAAATTCCACCGAAAAGGTTTAATCTTCATAAAGCCTGCAGTCCAGTACATGCAACTATTTTTGTTACATTCCTTTTTTATATATAATAACAACGTCTAATTTTTGGGCTGAGGCTGAGCTGGACGTTCTTGTTTTTTGGGGGGTCGATTTGAGCGTGCAAACGTTCTTAGCAGGTTCTTAGGATAAATGGTGCAGTATTTCAGTAAATCATAGCTCTGAACAAGAAGATAGAAATACAGGCGAAGTTCTACAAATTTGACATTTATTAGACATGCTTGCTAAATAACGATAAAATGGAAAAAGACTTTTTTAGCTCATTGTTAACATGGTAAATAGAAACGTTCTTAACTAAATTTTAGCTTGGTTATGTTCTTAGCACGTTCTTAAAATTATGTCCAATATCAGCCTCAACGTTCATATAAGAAGGGTTCTTATTTAAAAAGAAAGCGTGTATCAAGGCTGTATTTTTGTTTTAAATCGCAATTGCATTCTGGTAAACAAACGCGTTCTTTTTAACTATTAAACAGGTTAAAGGAGGAGAGCAAGAAGACATCACTTATGGCAACTTTAAGGAGTTTTTAAACCACACGCTGAATGTTTCCCAAGTTTTGGCCTCCATCTACGTTGAGGATTTTGTCGGGTGCGCCTTTGAGTGTATTGCCACCATGGGGTGTTTCTCATTTAACATTGCTACTGTGTCGTCCATCAATCCCAACAATCGCGTTTGCCATCTACTGGCTACAGACAAGTACTATAACTCCAGTAATTTTGTGCAGAGTCAGGAATTCCATCACTATGCTATCACGGTATGTTGAGTTGAGTGTATTTTTCAACTAATCTTTTAATTCCCAATATTTTCCATGCCGTTTACATGCAGGGATGTTTCTTACAGTTTCATGTTACAAAATGTTGGATAGTATGCTTGATGTGAATTAAGCTCAAACGTTAAGGCTACTGCTCAAACGGACTTATTTGAATGTCACGGAAAGCAATTGAGTATTAATCCACAGATTTCAAAGTTAAATCCACCTTTTATAAAAATAATGTAAAGCATAACATGAGTCTTGACCACATTAAACGGCATAAAAAAAAACAGGAAATTAAAACACAGAATGTGGTTTACATGGTAAGTGAAAAAGCTACTCTTTCTAGAAAAATAGAAAGGAATAGACATTTATCTGGGGGCTCAAGGCAATGGTAATAGGCCTCAGTGGGGTTAACAAGTGCCACCAATGTTATCCTCGAAAATGCTGGGAAATGCCTACCGTCAATCCAAAGGCTCTGCCATTGAAGTCGTATGTCACACGTCCCCGTCATCGTAGCCCCTGGGAATGCTTCGGCAGCCGAGTGACAGCGGCGAGAGGCGAGTGTTCGGCGCCTCTAAATAACCGGAACCCGTGTGCTAAGGGAAGGAAAACCCCTACAGTAAAAAACCACTGGCCCTCCAGGTTGGGGATTGGGCGTGGGGTCAACAACCTCACCCCGTAAAAAATATACTAGTTACGGAAACCGCAATTATTTACCCAAATCCACAGGGTCCTATGGGAATTTCAAGCCAAGCAACGGAGCTTGGCATTATGACGGCTCCTAGTGAAAGCCCGCCACGGGAAGCTATGAGCTCAAGGAGGAGTTTTCTTGGGCCCAAATCAATGATACGACTTGCAACATGGAACGTTCGCACAATGTTCGAAACTGGTAAGACGGCACAGGTTACGAAGGAGATGACAAGATATGACCTAGACATCCTTGGTGTAAGTGAATGCAGATGGACTGGTTCGGGCAGAAAAACGACAGGAGATGGTTTTACAATCCTGTTTTCGGGAAAAGAAAACACACATACGAGTGGTGTAGCTCTTATCATCAGCAGAAGTGCAGAAAGACCCTTATTGAATGGGAGCCTGTCAGCGACAGAATCATCAGAGCAAGGTTCCACTCCAAATACTGTAAACTCACTATCCTACAGTGTTATGCCCCTACAAACGAGGCGGAGGATGAGGTAAAAGATGATTGGTATGAACAACTCCAATACGAGGTTGCCAGAGTCCCTCAACATGATATGCTTTTGATAATGGGAGATATTAATGCCAAAGTTGGCTCGGACAACAGCAACTGTGAAGCTGCTATGGGAAAGCATGGCTGTGGAAGTATCAATGATAATGGTGAAAGATTAGTTGATTTTTGCCTGAACAATAACTGTATAATAGGGGGTACAAGAACATTCACAACCTTACCTGGAGATCCCCTGACGGTCGTACAATCAACAAGATCGACCACTTAATTATAAACAAGAAATGGAGGAGATCATTACTGGACGTTAAAGTTTTTTTTGCAAAAATTAAACTCAAACTGATGGTCGCAAACACCAATAAGCAACGCAGGAAAGTGTTCGATATCAACCGCCTAAAACTGCACGAGGTCAGGAAAACCTTTAGCTTAGAACTTAAGAACAGGTTCGCTATACTCGCCACTCTTGAAGATGTCACAGATCAGGGTTCAGTGGAACACTCAGGAACCAAATCAGAGAGGCCCATACTGATGCTGCAAAGAAAGTTATTGGTTTTAAAAAGAAAGCGAGCAAAAAATGGATATCAGATGAAACCTGGGCCAAAATAGAAACAAGAAGGAAAGCAAAGGTTAAAATGTTGAATGCTAAGTCTTCAAGGCAGATGGAACGGACACAGCCGCAGTATAAGAACAGAGATAGAGAAGTAAAACGGAGCGCAAGAAAGGACAAAAGGAACTTCATCGAGAAACTGGCTAGCGAAACAGAAGAAGCAGCAGAGAAAAGGGAATTTAGTACAGTCTACAAGATCACCAAACAGCTTTGTGGTAACAACACCAATCACAGCATGCCAGTGAAAGACAAACAGGGGAAAGTAATAACAACAGAACGGGAGCAGGCTGCTAGATGGGTACAACACTTTTAAGAAGTCCTTAATCGACCAGATCCAGAGGAACCAGCAGATCCACCACCTTCTGAATCCTATCTTGATATAGACACCAGCCCCCCTGGCATAGCTGAGGTTCGCTCGGCAATTGAGAACCTGAAAAACGGAAAAGCTCCAGGAATCGACTTAATGCAAGCCGAACTGCTGAAAGCTGATATAGGTACAACATCTAGGCTATTAACAGATCTTTTCTGCAAGGTCTGGGAACATGAAGTTATTCCGAAAGATTGGTCTAAGGGTCTCATATTCAAACTGCCCAAAAAAGGCGACCTCGGCAATTGCGATAACTGGAGGGGAATTACCTTACTTTCTGTACCAAGCAAGATATTCTGCAGAATACTGCTAAAGCGCATCGAGAAGGCTATCGATACCACACTTAGGGAAGAACAGGCCGGGTTTAGAAGAGGTAGAGGTTGTATGGACCAGATATTTGCTCTACGCAACATTCTGGAACAGTCTATTGAATGGAATTCACCTCTCTGCGTCAACTTTATTGATTTCCAGAAGGCTTTTGACAGCATACATCGGGAAAGTTTATGGAGAATCCTCCAAGCTTATGGAATACCTCCTAAGATCATCTCTCTTATTAAAATGTTCTACGTTAACTTCGAATGCAGTATCATCCTCGAAAACACCATAACAGAATCATTTCCAGTGAAATCCGGAGTGCGACAGGGCTGTATACTCTCACCTATCCTTTTCCTTGTTACAATTGATTGGGTGATGCGTCAAACTACTTCCCTATGTACCCATGGAATACAGTGGACAGTCTTCTCACACCTTCAAGACCTCGACTTTGCAGATGACATTGCCATCCTTTCCTCGACAATTTCTCGCCTTCAGGAAAAATCAGACGATCTTAATAAGAACTCTAAGAAAACCGGGTTAAATATCAGTAAAAAGAAATCCAAAATAATCTGTGTCAACTCGAGTCCCACAAGGACAATTAGCATCGACGGAGAACCACTGGAAACAACTGATGAGTTCACTTATCTCGGGAGTGTGATCATCACAGATAACAGTGCCCAGAAGGATATCAAAGCCAGGCTTAGCAAAGCCAGGTGTGCATTTAGTAGACTCAAAAACATCTGGAAGTCTAAGAATTACAGCCTTAGGACCAAAGTGCGCATTTACAACAGCAACGTTAAATCTGTACTGCTTTATGGATCAGAATGCTGGAGAATTGTCAAGAGTGACATGGACAAAGTCAATGTCTTTCACAACAACTGTCTGCGAAGGATTTGTAACATCTTTTGGCCCAACAAAATCTCTAACAGTGACTTGTATCAGAAGACCGGATGTACAAGTGTGGAGCAGGAAATCAAGAAACGCCGGCTCAGATGGCTGGGGCATTTCCTACGTATGTCACCAGAGAGGATACCTAAAGTTGCCCTAAGATGGACGCCTGCAGGGAAAAGAAAGAGGGGTAGGCCGAAGACCACCTGGAGAAAGACGGTAGAAAAGGAATTGAAGGAGATGGGC